>JACGTJ010021797.1:0-11100 GCA_014858695.1 Chrysomya rufifacies | reverse complement strand
GTGTTGTTATTATTTGTTGTTTATACTTAATTTTAAAAGAAAGTAATTGCTTAACTTAACAAATAAAATATACAAACAATAGTTGTATGGAAAATTATGCTTAAATAAATGTTGAAAAAAAAACTAAAGTAATTTACTGAGGCAATGGAGCAAAACATACCACAAAAACTATACACTTACGATGTGTTTTAAAGAAAATCAACAGCAGCAAAAAAAAAAACTGCATAAAAGAAATTTAAAATCAAATGCAAAAACAGTAACTAATTTCTATTCGAAATTAATGGTAAATAAGATAGATAATGATAAAAGAAAGTGTAAAGTTGCATTAACCTAAAATCGCTATTTTCGCTACTTGTATGCTATGACATAAAAAAACAGATAGAAATGACAGCGAAACAAGAGCGAGAGTGATGTTTTGAGAACACTGACATTTGTATTTATAAAAAAACCTATTTTGTTGTTTCAATAGCTAAAATAGTGGAAATTAGATAACTTTGTTTTTAAATCAAAACTAAAAAAGAAAGTTGCGTTTGTAACAAAATTTTAAACAATTAAATGCATGCATCATCATTCTTTTATGTATCTGATAAATGTTTATTAGAAAAAAAAAAACTAACAATCATTTAACAAAGACCTCGACTTTGTTCCTTCTAAATAAACTAAAGGTTATTTGCACAGCAAAAAAATAGCACCTAGACATTACAAAAAGAAAAAAAAACAAGATGATGCTAGAAAATTAATCTTAGTCAGCATAGCCTTCAGAGCATCTTTCTCTAAGTGCTTGTTAGAATTTAGCAAAAACAAAATAGTAAAAAACAAACATCTACATGTGTTTACTACTTAAATATTAGCATACTTGAGTTAAGTTTAGAATGAATGAATGAATAAATGCGATTTTTTGTTTAATTTAACAAATAAAAACAGACGCGACAATATTCCTAACATATTGCAATTATTGTCGCTAACATCACCAACATTTCATCATATTTCAAAAAAGGAACCAAAAGAAGTATGACTCTTATAATGCAATAGAAATCCCAGCAAGAAATTATAACAACTTCTATAGAAAATTATTGAAAATTTTGCTTAGAAAACGATCTTTATGAAAATGTTCTTTAGAAAACGAAACTTTCGAATACATCCCATAAAAAAACGAAATTTTCGAAAATTTGCTGAAGAAAACGAAAGAAAATTAAATTTATCAAAATTTCCTATAGAAAATTTCCTAAAGAAAACGAATCTTTCGAAAATTTCCTATAGAAAATGAAATTTTCAAAAGTTTCCTCATAGAAATTTAAACTTTTTAAGATTTTGTATAGAAATTGAAATTTTCAAAGATTTCCTATAAAAAATGACATTTTCGAAAATTTCATATAGAATAATAAATAAAATTTTCGAGAGTTTTCGAAAAATTTCCTATAGAAAATTAAATTTTCAAAAATTTCCATAGAAAATTAAATTTTCAAAAATTTCCATAGAAAATTAAATTTTCAAAAATTTCCTATAGAAAATTAAATTTTCGAAAATTTACTAAGGAAAACATAATTTTAGAAAATTTCCTATAAAAAACGAAATTTTTGAAAATTTTCTATAAGAACATAAAATTTTCTTAAAAAAAAGAAATTTTCGAAAAATTCTTAAGGAATACGAAATTTTCAAAAATTTCCTAAAGAAAACGAAGTTTTCGAAATTTCAAAAAAAAAAACTTTTAAACTGAAGATTTTTGAAAAATTTGTATAAAAATTCAATTTTTTTAAATTTGCCTTAGATCAGAAAACTTTTACTGGACTCTTGTTTTCCTTGTATAATTTAAATTTACTTTAGAGTTTGTTTGAGTGTGTGTGTGTTTGTTTTTATTTTATTTGTATAACAATGACAACATTTTGTTGTATGTGACTGTTGTTGTTTTAACAACTTCTTAACATTTTAGCATATCCTCTAAGTTCATCTTATTTTATATAATAATTATCACCTTTTGGTATCTTGGAAGCATAAACATACCATATTACAAGTTGCAAAGCCGCTAATGTTGTTTGTTTTTTCATAAGGTTGCTGCCGATGTTGTTGCAACTAATGTAAGCAGCTACTGTTGTTTATATTTAAGTTGTTGCTGTTTGCAGCAATTGTCTGAATTTTATTTTATATTTTTTTAAAGATATTTTTTGTTACTTTTTTTTCAAGTTGACTCTTGTGACATTGTCTTGTTTTGGTGTTGTAAGTTGTATCTAGTTGAGATACTCTTGTGTTGTTTTTGTTGCTATTTTGGCAAGTAGCAGTAGCCAACTTTAACTCTAGCTCTAGAATGATAAACACGACACTTGACAACATACAATTTTGTTGATTGCAAGAGCTCACACAATAAAATACACATACAATTTAGAAGAACTATGCAACAAAGAAATGAAGCAGCTACAAAAAAACATAAAATATATGTTTGCTTACAAAAGCTAAGCAAAAAAAAAACACAAACACACACATTTTTAGACATAAAAAGTAAAAAAAGGGCCACATATTTTAGTCATTTTCATAATTGTATGTATTAATTAAAGAATATGTTGTAGAACAAATAAACTTAAAAACAGATATTTTTTCTACCATAATCTTAAGTACAAACAAAAAATTGCTGCTTAATAAATGTCTGTATTTTATGTTGTCATTTTGAGTTGTTTTTTCTTGTTGTTAAAAGGCGGTTTCTTTTTTAAAACTGTCAAACAAAATGAGTAGAATTTATTAAACCTAAACACGCACTACACCCTCTATTTTGTAAAATAATTTATATACCTTTGCTCTTAGTTAGCAAAACCAACAAAACATGGTCCTTATGGCTTTTCTTTGAGTTGCTGTCTAGAAATCTTTGTCTTCCTGTAGTGACACATACAATTTAGTTTAAATGATAAATGAACTGTGGAAATTTGCCGCTAGGTTATAAAATCATAATTTTAGAGAAACATTTCTTGTTTAGACTTATAAAAAGGAAACTTCAATTGCTCTAAAGTACTTGTCTACACTTGTGCTAGAAATTTCTGTATAGCTGAAGATAACTAAAGAATCGATAGTTTAAAAGGAGGAAGGTTCATGATTAGAACTTAAAAAGCATGAACGAAAAATTTAAAAATAGAATCTTAACTAAGAAAAATTAAACCACAGCCGCACTTTGACGCCTTTACAAAACATACAATTTTTGATTTTCAACAAAAATATTGATGTTTATTTCTATTAACAATTTTGTCCACTATACTATAGTTAAAACTAGAGTCCTTTAGAGTTAAATACTATAATATAAACAGTAGACTACCCTAAAGTACAGACTATATACTATTTTAAGTCTACAAATATATTACCCTATAGTCCAAACTAAAGACTACACTATAGTCCAGACTAAGGACTGATCCATAGTCCAGACTAAAGACTATCTACAGTACAAACTAAAAATGACTCTATAGTCCAGTTTAAAGGCTACTATATAGTCCAGACTAAAGACTACACCATAGTTCAGACTGCTCCATTACTCTATAATCCAGACTATAGTCTAGTCCCGACTAAAGACTGTTTTTTACTCCGGACAGTCTGAACTAGACTTTAATGTAGTCTATTGTTTCTATTTCATAGTACAAACTATAAACTATTCATTTAAACTTTTAAATTTTTATCCAAAATAGAAAATTTTTCTTCAATAGAAATTTTTATGATACACACTTTCGAAAACTGCCGGGTTTTGACTGCATAAAAAGACGTAAAGGAAAAGTAGGAGGTAATATTTTTCTTATAAAAAAGATGTACAGAATCCTAAGCATATGCCATCATACATTGTGCATAGATAAAGATCCCAAGAATAGTTTTTATGTACATACATTGGTTACATTCCATGTACTCGTATTACTGGGCTTTGGGGATATTGGGGATACGTTTAGCATAAATTAAATTATAAAGTATTTTGTGAGCCCTATGGCCTTTACAAGTACTCAGTACTTATATCTTTTTTTTTACAACAATATTCTGGAGGTATGAAGTTATTTAACACACACACACACAAAATGTAACCAAGAATTTTTGTTTAAACATAGAGGGTGGACATGTGTTATTTTAGCCGTTTTGTTCATTACAATTAAATCTTGAAATTTTTGAGCAAAAAGAACAAATACAATCTAAAAATAAACACCTAATTGGAATATATATCCAAAAGTAGCAGATAAACAGTCAGATGTTGAATTTTTATGGCCAAATTCCGACAGGGATTCTAAGTCATTCGTTTGTTAATTTATAATAACGATTTGTAAGTCAAAAGAAACATATGGTTCCTTTAAAACTAAACATTTTAAGTTTTCCAAAGATCTCAGGCATTTTTATCTTTTCATTTGTGCAACTGAATAAATAGGATGAGCCTTTGAATGTGAACGTATACAAGTTTAAAGCCAAATTTATATTTCATTGATTCTACATGTGTCTGAAACGCCTCTTAATAAAATTTACCGAATAAAGGAATTTTGATAAAAAGAAAATATTCACAGAGTGTTGCTCAACAAATAACCTGCAGTCATAAAATGTCTGCACTTGTATTTAATAATAAAATCACAGCAATTCAATTAAAGTTTTTTAAGTGGATTTAGTTTTTATTGCTATTGATATTATTGATTATGTTCAATAATAATTGAAATATTTTTTTTTTATTAAATAATGGATCAATAACTGTATCATATATATAATTGGATAACAGAACTGTTCATACTATAGAATTCTCCGTAGTCTTGATTATAGAATGGTCCATAGTTTCGACTATAGAATGGTCCACAGTCTCGACTATAGAATGGTCCATGATCTCGACTACAGTATGGTCCATAGTCTCGATTATAGAATGACCCATACTCTTGACTATAGAATAGTCCATAATCTCGACTATAGAATGGTCCATAGTCTCGACTATAGAATAGTCCATTGTCTGAACTATAGAATAGTCTATGGTCCAATTTAAACTACAGAATAGTGCATAATTTAGACTATAGAATAGTCCATCGTTTAAACTATATAATAGTTCACAGTTTAGACTATAAAATAGTCCACAGTCTAGACTATAAAAAAGTCCATGGTCTGAACTACAGAATGGTTCATATTGGTTTATAGAATGGTCTATAGTCCAAATAGAATAGTCTATTGTCTGGATTATAGAATCGATCACAGTTTATAGATGGCTCCGTAATCTAGACTATAGAATATAGAAGCGTCCCAAGCCTGGATTATAGAATCAACCGTAATCTGAAGTACAAAGTGGTTCATAGTTTGGACTATAGAATAATCCATAGTCTTGACTATAAAATAGTCTATAGTCTGAACTTTAATCTGGATTCTTTTAGTCTGGGCTATAAAATCGTCCATAGTCTTGACTATAGAATTAATATAGTCTGGACTACATAATCGAGTATAGACTGTCATCCTTAATCTGAACTATAGAAACCAAAAGTTTTGTGTTGTTAATTAGAGATATAGGAAGAAATTTTAATTAAAAAAAAAATAGTAAGTTTTACAAATTTCTGTAAAATAAAAGAATTTCAGTTGAAATAGAAAATTTTGCTAAAGATTCTTTAGTAACTTTTTTTTATTTTCTTCAAAATTATATAATATTCTAATCTTAGTTCATTATTTCTTTATTTTTAATACTATTTCTTATTTTTCGGGTTTTATTTCTATTTAAAAAATAAAAATAAAAAAAAATCCCATTTTGTGTATGATTGACAATTAGAGAAGAGGATGGGTCGTCTGTTGTATGTCTTTTAACAAGTTGAAATGCAAATTTTCTTCTTTATTTCTTTAGAAGTTTCAACATAAATTGTTAGTTTAAATAAAAAGTTAGCTTGTTTGTTGGTTTATTTGTTAGTTTGTTTAGTTAGTATGGATGATGTTTTATTTGCTAGTTACTTTGTACAATCGTGATCTGTTGAATCATTTTGAAGAGTTCTTAGAGATAAACTTAAAAAGGTAATGGCAGTTTCTTTTTTTTTCGTTTTTTGCTTCTATTTCTACAAATAGTTAAATGCATACATATGTATATGATTTGAAATGGTATGGGAGGTAATGGCAAACAGATTTTTTCTTTAATAAAGGAATTGTTATATTGTGTTGTGTACATTATTGTACAATTTGCATGTCTTTCTTGTTTGTTAATTCAAAATACTTAATTTTTTTTCGTGTGTTTGGAAAAACACTCAAGAAAAAAAATTTGTTGTATTAAGGAAATCTAATAAAATTGAAGTTTTGTTTAAAAATTAAATTTTTCTTTGGGTTTATTAACAAGAAATTTTATAACAAGTGCCTAGTTAGTATGTGCAAAAGAAAATAGTTTGTATTGTTCTTAGATGCTGCTGTTCTTGCATAATGCGTATAATTTAACAGAAATGATTAAAGAATACCAAATTATGTGTGTATATTAATATACATTTTTTTTTTTTAAGAAAAAGCAAGATTTAGGTATCTTTTTGTATCTTGTTTCCTCTGCAAATCAATTAACATTTGTAAACAAACTTCGTCAATTAGATAAAATACACGCACTTCTTAGCAAACAAATCTAAATAAATATTCTCAGACATAAAGAATATTAAATGATTGACTTGATTAGATACTACTTTGCTATACCTAGAAAAAGAATACTAAAAACTTGTGTCATTTTTGCCTTAAAAAGCTTTTTATTCTATTGCTAAAGGTAATCAACGAATTCTTTTGAAAAACCCATAGAAATAAGTTTAATGACTTGTCAAGTTAACTATGGAAATCATAATCATCATCAACATCCTTAACCAGCAACTGAGTGCACGCAAATATGCTGGAAATCCCCTTGTAAAGTATGTATGTGTCTTAAGTCTTTTGTTTTGCCTATACACAAACATGCAGAAATGAAAAGATCTATAAAATTCAGCAAAATATGAAATTTCCTTTTTGCTTGATTTTGAACGTTTTGCATATGATATTTATTTTGTATTTCTTTCACTTTATTTGTTCGTTCATCTTCGTATATTATCAGTAGCTATTGTAAATGTCATTTTTTTCTTAAAGTAAATTTAGCAAAACCATAAACATATCCTGCCTCTTTGACACACCACTATAATGTGGATTTTGGCTTTATAATATGCAAAACTTATGGCAAAATGCATATTTTCTTCCTTTAAAACTTCTAGGGGTTTATAAGAATTTTGTTACGTTTTTTTTATTTTTCTTAGTTTATTTCCTAAAGCGTCTTCTAGTAACAAATAGTTCTAAAACAACAATAACAAATAAACAACAGCTTAAAGCTGTCAGCAGTACTATTAAAAAAAAAAACGAAAAAATACAACAGCTGCCTTTTGTTAGTAAAAAACAGATCTACGCAAAAATGTTAAAAAATAAAAATATTAACCAGAAAATAAAATTTTGCTTTTATGTTTGAGAAAAAAGTTTTTTAGAAGAACTCTGAAACCTACAAAAAATGTGTTCGTTTCAAAAACTTATCATAACCAACACCAGCATTTACGACCGCTTTGTTTTCATAACTAAACTACATTTTCAGGGTTATGTTTTAAAAAATCCTAAAAAGATTTAGATGCAGGGCGCTCAATTTTCGTTTTAACCCAAGGTGATACTTAGTGTAAAAACAATTAGGTTTATAATAGAAGCAGTGTTAAAAAGAATTCTCCAATAGTTTAGCTTTAGACAGTCTGAGGCTTTTTATATACACCAATTATAGTCTAGACTATTGATTAAAGGCAAACAGTATGAATAGTCCGAACTAAAGAGGCATTTCTACTGTAAATAATATTGCTTCGACCATAGACAGACTTTAGTCCCAACTACAGTTGCACTATAGGTCCGACTGTAGAGAGTCTATAGTTCAGACTATAAACAGACTAAGGTCCCGGCTATAGCTATGCTACAGTCCCGAATATAGTTCTGATTATAAACACTATAGTTCCCACATAGACAGACTAATATTTCGACTATAGACGGACTACGGTACTGACAATAGACTAACTATACTCTCAATTATAGGCAGACAATAGTACCGAATCCGTGCAGATTATAGTCCCAACTATAGTCAAACTAAAGTACCCACTAAATAATAATTTTTTCGCGACCATAGACAACCTATAGTTCCACTATAGACTAACTAAACAGACCTGTCTATAGACAGACTATATTCCCGACAATAGACCTAACTGTTGTCCAGACTTTAGATAATACAACCCAAAATTTAGACAGGATATAGTCCCGACTATAGATGGACTATAGTCTTCATGTTAAACTTTAGTCTCCATTAAAGACCTACAGAATTACATAATTAGATTACACATAGTCACAACTTTAAATAGAATAAGTCCCGATAGTAGCCTGGACCTGAATTCCTTAATGACAAATTGTGATCTCCAATTTATAGCTTCTTCTATTAAATGAAGCATCCAATGTATCGACTATGTGGTGATGATGCTAAAGACCAGCTGCTATTTTTTTGATCTCAATTTAAGAGATTTTGTTAAATTTTTTATTGTGAAGGAAAAAAGGGATTCGTCTTTTTCTTGTTCATATCATAATGCGTAGAGTGTAATGTTATTGTTGTAGCAGATGATGTTGGTTTTGCTATAGCATTAGTTGTTTGTGGATGTTAAGCTGCGTAAGCTTAAATAAAACTTTTTATGCATTATTCATGTTATTGAACCTTAGTGTAGGCAATATTTTCATAGAGCGAAAACATACTTACAAATTTACATTAAATATACACAAACAATATGGCAAATAATAATATTTGAAGTTTAAGAAGCAGAAAAAGAAAAAAATTAAAAATAAAAAATAAACGTTACACAAACAAAATTATGACTTGCATAACCAAACTAAACACACTTAAGGAGAAATAAAAAATTAAAGCAAAATGCCTCAAAACTATAAAATATACTCAAAAATAATGTAAAACTCTGTTGTAGGTATGAATGTTTTTAGTTTTTCTTTTTTTTTTATTGTACTTTACTCATCGTATATATAATTTTACAAGTCATAATAGGATTTGCATTGCAAATGTGTTGTATTTATACATAAAATACATGTTTATACATTAAATACATTAAAATAAACATACATTCATACATGAGACAAAATATAAGAATACAATATAGAATATTGACAATGACAGCTATAACCAATCTAAAATGATAAGTGTATTTGTTGTTATTCTTTTTAGTTTAATGTGTCTTCAAGAATATCCTGCCATTTAAAATATTAAAAATACTATTGAATTTTATACGAATTATATTACAACATGTTTTTTTCTGTTTAAGTATTTAGGTAGTATTAGTTATAGAAGTTTTTACGTTGCTTACTTTTATGTTTAGAGATGCCTAAAACAATATGTCAAATATATATTTCAATTTTTTTTTTTTTTTTATATAAATCATCTTGAGAAAATATGATTTTTTATCTCAAATTGTAATTTTTCTTGATTCTACAAATATGGCATAAATATGTGCTTAATAACACATTACAATGCCCATAAGAGGTTTTCGAAATTTAAAAACAAAAAATGTAAAAAGTACTGTAAACAGGTGATTTTATGAAAATGGAAATGATGTTTATTGATCGACTATAAACTGGACTATTGATTGACTATAATCTGGACAATTGTATTGACAATATACACTAAGATTTGTACTACGGATAAACCAAAATTTTAGTAAGGTTTGTACTACAGATACACGAAAGTCTTAAGTTAGATTCGTACTCGAGATAGAATAAGGTTTAAACTACACATGGAGTATAGACAGATTAAATTCTTAACTATAAACAGATTCAATGTTATTTACATAAGGGAATCAAAATTTTAGAAACTTCAATAAACTACGCTTTTTTTTACATAACCACAATTTTATTTCTAATGCATTTTTTTTAAAGAAATACAAAATCAGTTTGAGATTTTTAAAATTTTCAATAAATTTATAATAATTTTTAAAAATTATCAACATTTTTAACACTTCAATAAACAATGATTTTCTAAACCTAACCTCAATTTTATTTTCTACAATCTTGGTATTTTATACAAAAGCTATTTTAAAGCAAATTAAAAAAAATGAATGATAGTTTTATAGTTTGTAAAAATTTCAATGAATTAATAAAAATTTTTAAAAATTTCAATATTATTTTTAATATATGAAAGTTTTAAATTTGCTAAAATTTCATTCAATCTTAAGTGAGATTTTTTAAATCAATAGATATTTCAAGCATCAATATCAAACTATCAATATTACTGCTCCACCTATGAGGGAGGCCACAAATACATGTAGACATTGTCTGCTGCAAATTTTTATTAAGATTTTATATCAAAAATAACAATTTTTATATGTGGAAATAAAGTAATAAAGACAATTTTATAAATTGTTTCTCCTTTTTTCATTCATATAGCATAAAATTAAATAGAAATTGAGTTTAAAGTCAGTCGACGTAATTTATGCACATAATTTCATAAACAATCATACAAATATAAAAATAAAATAAAAAAAAAATAAAGAAAGACACAATAATTGGTGTGGCGCTCGCCTTTTTGCCACAAACTATGAATATTTTTATTAAGACAAATATTTGTATTTATTATTTGGTTTGTAACCACACTAAATAAAACAAAATAAAATAAATATTTGTGCTGTGTGCTAAAACAAATATGCTACAAAAATTCGATTTTGTTAGAATATTGCAAAAGGATTTGTATGAATAAATATATATAGAAAAAAAAACTAAAAAATATAGTTTCTATTTGTAATAACAGAAGCACGTCAGCATGTATTTAACATGTCCACCCAGGCGAAAATAAAGTAATGCTTACAATCGAAAAATAGTTGTACTTTTTAGTTATTTTGGTTTCAATTCTAGCTATAGGCAAATTTCTCACTGATAATATCGTAATTTTTTACTCTACATGAATACTGACAAAAGTGTAGATTTGTTAACGTTACCAATTGAATATATGCTATAATGGTAGCTCCAAAAATGTATTTTATACATTCCATTATTCTAGTTATATAGACAATTCTTGCTCGCACTATATCGTCTAGAGTCTAGACTAAAGAGAGTCTAGAACTGAACTAGAACTGAACTAGAACT
>JACGTJ010021789.1:0-16075 GCA_014858695.1 Chrysomya rufifacies | reverse complement strand
AGAACTGAACTAGAACTGAACTAGAACTCAATTAATCTGGAAATGAATTAAAACTGAACCAGAACGGAACTAAAGCTGAACAAGAATTGAACTAGAACTGATCTTAAAATAAACTGAAATCCTGATCGAAAATATATTGTAGTTGTATTGGACCGTGGTTCCAATATAATATTAAAAGTGTGTCGTGAAATATGATCTTGTGAGAACCTCTGATTTAATCTACATTCAAATTATAACAATTTAAATATAAATTCGAATTAACCATAACTGAATATATAATGTTGCGTTAAACCACGGTAAAATCTCTTTAGAACACGATACTTTTTTTGTTTCATACTAAATGACATTTAACGATTTAAGGACGTTGCAACTTGCAAGAGAAAACGACAAAATAAATGAATGAATAAGAGTGACAGAGAGAAAAAAGGCAACTGTATTGTCCATCAGCATTCATCAAAAAGGACGCCCTTTTAAAGTTCGTATATTTTATATGCGTTTCTTTTTTTTTACTCTTAATATTTTTTTTGCACTTTTTTCTACATTTTTATCACGTAATTAAAACTTGAAACGCATATAAATTAGCAAGCATCTTTTTTATATTTTTTTATTATTTTTCCTTACATATTGTTTTTTATGTTTGATATAAGCAAAAATCCTGTAACAAAGCAAAGATGAATGGTAGGGAATTACTAACTAACTAACGAACGAACTAATATATAAAACAACAGGATGTAGCAGACAAAATCGCGTACAAAGAAAAAATCAAAATTTTCTCAGAATTGTCTAAAAGGCGTATTCACTAGATGCTGGTCGCTACAATCCTGCCACAAAAATACAATAGTGGTATGAAAATATAATTTGCACAATAAGCTTAACCAAACGAAAAAAATGCAGGAAAAAATTAAAAAATATACCAAAAGAATACTTAGTACAATGTTAGTAGCACTGCTAAATGACTTACATTGTTAACCTCCACTGATTAACTTTCTTTGTCACGTTAATGCCAACATGTTTTCCATCGTAACCATCACTACGACTATTAGCATTCCAATGTTTAAGATTGAAATTAGAACTTAATGAATTTTTCCTTTTTTCCCTTTCTCGTTCTATTTTGCTTATATTTTTTATTCTTTTCTTCATTTTTCCTATTATTAAAACATGTTTTTATGCGTTTATGGCCATAGGACATGAAGTGGAAAGCAGTTAAATGTGCCCTTGTTGGGAAAGTCAACAGGTTATTTAGCAACTTGTTGGTTATGTTTATTTAATCAACAAAATATATAATATTAAAGTTCGATAATTATAATTGAAATTATTTTCGTAATTACTGAATCTAAATCACTATTATGTGTAATTTTTATTAGAAATACATTTATAGATATGATTTACATTAACAACGAGAATCTTACAATCAGCAACTTCCAACGAAATATATATTGGAATACAGTGTATTCGAAAACCAAACACTCGGAAATATCAACAAACATAAATTTGTTTACGTTTCCGAGTGGGTCATATTTTCAAGAGGCATTTTAGTATTCACATGACTTGAGCAATAAGCTTTCGCCTAGTATTTTACAACAATAAAACCTCTTTCAAATTTAGACTGGGTCTTTCATATAATATACAATCATACTAATCCACAAAATAATTTCCAATATCACTCTAGTTTATCATATCCAAAATTCAACGATCAATTTCATTTTCTATGAATTGTCTTTTCAACTTATCCAAAACAAATCTATATAAGGCTCGTGGAAATTTTCCATCGGACTTTTAGGGGAGAGAATAGTTTTTCTCTAACGTTGCTGTTGTGTTAAAACAGTTGCAGCAGACTGATACACAACTAAAATTTCTCCTTAAAAGTAAAATTCTTTCAGCCCTATCGCTAAGTCTGTAGACCTCTTTAAGGGCGGCACAACTGGGATTTTCACTGATTTAGAGGTTAGAAAGTGTTTTCTCGATCGATTCAACTTTACAATAAAAACTGATTCCCACGAGTATGCACGTAAGGTGATGGACCATTTGTGATGAGACAAGATAGGTGTAATATTATACAGACGTCCCTTAACCCGGTATCAATGGAGAGCCGCCAGCTACTAATTGTCATTTACCACTTATTAATCAAATAGATTTTAGTTCTACTAATTACTCTTTAATCTTTCAATTCGGAAGAGAAATAGATACGGTGAGATAAATTGATAAACTAAATAAGGATAAAAGAAAAGAGATGTGATATGTTGGTTTTAAAGCCCTTTTTAGATAAAAGTTTCTCTTCCAAGATCATTTATATGTAATAGAAAAAGCCTCAGTCTAACTTGAACTGCGTATTATACGTTATATAATGAAACAATAATTTAACTGCCTTAAGTTACAGGTAATAGCTTTACATAAATTTCATAACCGGTAGGAGCCAAACAAGTTTAACTGATCTCACTATTCTAACTCTTTGTTGAGAGAAGAATATAGCTAGATTATATTATAGTATATTGTGATAACAGGCAAAATCGGGCTGTAATAAAACATGTAAGACTAAAAACAATTATATATGGGTGTTCGACTAAATGCACTAAATGCCATAAACCTACGATAATCTAATTGAATAGAAATGCTAAAAACAAAGTTGGAAAGCAAAAATGGGTAAAGCATAACACCTTTCATACTTCATTTATATAAAATACACTCAAATTGTGATAAAAAATTCAATCATATCTAATATAATTAGCAATGTCTATACGTCCATCTGTAAAATCGAGGGCAATAATCTTGAAAATCATAAAAATATATATGTAAAAATAAATCAATTGTGTTACAATGCTAATTCAATTAAATTGCTCCAGTCGAAACGAAAGTTCAATGAAAATTTATTTGGAAAGTAAATCAAAAATTTAATATCAAAAACGTACATGAAAGCAATGTTATCGAAAATGTATGTTCAATTTTTTGATTTTGTAGAGGACTTTAATGGGAAATCATTTTATGAAACTTCTTTTTAACGTTCTCTTCTAGTTATCCAAAATTCGCATTCGTACAAAGTAGAACTATTCGTCGATTCTGATGATAATATTGTGAAGTACACAAAAAACTGAGAATTGAACAATTTTGAATTTTCACATTGAATAAAGAACACTTTGGAAATTCTAATTTAATTATTGTTTATAAATAATTACTTAAACATTATCTTTATTAATTTAACTTAAAGCTACATAAAATAATTACATTAAAAAATAAAATTAAACACTTATTTGCGTTTAATCCAATCAACCATAGAAACCACCATAGTAGCCACCGTAATACGGTCTATAAAATCCTCCATAATAAGGTCTGGGTCTATAAAAGCCTCCATAATAAGGTCTATAGAAACCACCATAAAATGGTCTTGGTCTATAGAAACCACCACCGTAGAAGGGACGACCAAAACCAAATGTACGGAATTGTCTAGTTTTACGCACGGTATCACCATCATCCTTAACACCAGCATCCAAATCAAGCAAAGTTGATGGTTCTACAGGAACATTAGAAGATGCTACAGATTTTTCAGCAATTCCTTCTTCTTCTGCCCCAGTGAAATTGGCGTATGCCAAAATCATTGCAAAAACAGTTATAAACCACAAAAATTTCATTCTAATAATATAGTATAAAAATTTTTTATAGTGATTTCTTTTAATATTTTTTATCCAATTACAAAATTTAAACTAATGTTTATTCGCAAAAATTCTTATTATTTATACCCTTATTGTCGACAATTTGCTCTCGAAAATAATTTAACGTAAATCTCTCATTATTATTAATGAATTAGAAAAAAAAAGAACAAAACAAAAACTTGATTGATGAGAATTTTAATACGAGAATTTTTATGAACATTTTAGAAATTATTTTGGTTATAGTGTTTATAGTTTTGTTGAAATTTGGTTTAAATGAATTTTGTTTTGTTAATGGGATTTAAGCGTAATAAATTTCTTTATGATGTCCCTTGATTAAATGCCCCTAAATTCATTAATTTACAAAAAAAAAAATCTGAGTAATTAAAAATATGACTATGTACATACATATTAAACTAGAATCATTCTGTTGATCTACGTTGTCATAAACAATGACGTATCATTTTTAACGTCTTTTAAGCCGCCAGTTATATTTTAGTGGGAATTACCTCTTTTATATATACAAATTATACGTTTATGAAATATATGTATATACACATGAAATATATATAAACATACATACTTATATGTATATTGACTTTTGTACTTATTAAGTTTGAATTGATTTAAAAAAAAGAAACTAGTTTTGTGAAATAAAAAATAAATAGTAAATAAAAATGTAATATATACAACGCACTGTTGATACATCTAAGACCAGATATATATGCGTACATAGTATATTCGTAGTAGAATTCTGTTAGTTGCTGTATAGGTTTTGCATGAACCCATCAAAAACGAAGAATATATATATTTGATTAGAGCAATATAGTATTGAAAATGTAATAAATCAGTGAGTTGGTCCGTAGAGCACGAAATAATATAATTACGAAACAAATAAACCTCTATAACGATGTGTAATTCAAGCAATCACAAGGTTATCAAAAAGTAAGAAAACAAGAGTAAGCCCATATTCGATGTTAAGTATTTTTGTGCATTATGTTAGTAACATAGATGATTTGGTAATTAGTAATATGTTTTTGAAAATATTTCTGCAAAATTCGTTAATTTATTCGAAAGCTAAGAATTATAAATTGATTAAACAAATAATTTATCACCTATCGTTGAAACCTATAGAATATTGTTGTAGCATGGTGAAAGCCTAATAGAAAAAGTAGACCAATTTCTATACTATAGAATTTGATCGCTATTGTAAATATCGTGTCTAAAAGAGAATGACTCATTAAACAATCTTAAAACACTACAACTATTGTTAATTACCCATTACACACCCTAACACATCAGCAATTAAACGGGACATAAATTTTATTAATAACTAGTATATAGTGTTAATGTCTTCAGTTTTAACTTCTTCTACACTTTCAAAAACAGCAACTTATGTTTTTAATTCAAATTTGACGTTGTAAATCATACACGCTAAAGCAATTCGTTTTTTCCATTGTGTATGAAAATAAACTTGAAACTACTTCATTATACCCTACACCACCATAGGTGGAGAGGAGAGAAAAAAAATCCCAAAGTCCCACCTTTAAGTATAACGTTCTGCTTAAAATCACTTTCTTAGTCGATCTAACGATCTCTGTCTATCCGTCTGGGCGGCTAGCTCGTTCGCTGCCCATATCAACCATTTGGGCAAAGTACAGGTCTCAGTTTTAAAACTATAGCCTTCAAAGTTGGCACAAGGATGAAGCCAATTGAAATTGGTCATGAGCGCTCCAAGCTTCCATGCAAATGTCCTTCCGGAATGGGAAATAATGGCTATAACTCTCCTTAATATAAGTATTATTTATTGCAATTTAGTAAACTTAACTTTTTATAAATCTAAATTTATGTTCAAAATTTCATTCCAATAGATCTATTATTTCACCTATCCCCAATATGAAAGTTCTCCTAAAATTTATAGAATAAAATTATTAAAAATGTGGAAGTATTTTACATATGATAAACTCTTATAAAAGTGTGTTTAATTTATTAAAATTTACTACACATAACTTTTCTATGTTCTTTAATCTATGTTCTAAATCTCATGCCAATCAGTCTATTACTTCACATAGTCCATATATAAATACTATCCAGAATTGAAATTTGAAGCATATGTTTAACATTTATATATTTTATATTTATATAAGTCAACTCACATATATCACTTTTATATATGAAATATCTACAAAATAATATTATGAACTTATGTGTAGTAGGGTATCAAATAGTCCGGCTTGACCGACTAATATACACTTACTTGTTCTATTTTAACTTATATTTACTGATATTATTTGTATTTAAAAATAATTTTCCAAAAAAAAAAAATTAATATATATCTAATTTAGATTTAAATATTCCACTAAAGTATGAGGCAGCAAAGCGCAACGAGTAAAGATAGTAAAATATAATTTTATTGAACTTGACCAGCTATAACTTTTTTAAGTGTGTATTGTCATAATATTTGTACGAATTTGCAAAATAATTATTCATTAATGGAAATATTTTAAAATGTGAATTAATAATTAACAAATATGTGTTAATAGAACTCTACTGAATCTTCTTTTATCTTTCACAAGTTAATTTGAAGGGGATCTCCCCTATTTATTTGTATCACTGGTTAGCTTTTTTTAATATTTTATGAGAGATTTTTATAACAAAGAAAAATTTTGTATATCAAAAGAAAAACTTACACAAGATATATAATATTATATGTTATACTAATTATATATATACCAAAATTAAATTTTAAAGTAAATAGGCCTATGCTTCTTTATTCCTCTTTTTTTCTCCAACTGTAAGTACTAATTAGTTTCTAATATATACGTTTTATTTTAATAAATCTTGTTTAGTCCTTTTCATCGCCTTTGATATACTTCTTTTTTAATTTAATTTGAAATTAAACACAAAAAATATAATTTTATACACATTCCACCCACATTTATATTTAACTAATTAGATAAATTTAAAAAATAAAGTAAAAACAAAAAAAAAACATCAAAAAAATTTCACTTCATAAAAGAGAAAAAACAATGTTTTTGTTACAATTTGGTGTGAAAAAGTATGGAAATTATTCATAAGCTTTTAAATACATGTTTTACATACTTAATACTCCCCAAACGCCCTTAACTCAATTTAAGATTTCTTAAGATTTTTTTTTTGTCTCTACTAGAAGGATGTTAATGAAATAATTATTGTTACAATTTTATTTCAATGTTGGTTGAGAAATAATACAAAAAAAATCCTACATTTGACCCCTCTTACTCAGCTCACCAGCTGCATACTTTTGCTAATTATTCCGGCCAAAAGAGGCAAAACACCACTTAAAAAGAATCATCATCAAGAACAACGTATACACGTAGTTGTGTAACATGTAACTGTATTCAACACCCCAATCATTTGAGTTAATTTTTTTGCAATTTCTTTTAATTATGAGAAAAATATTGTATCCCCATATAAATGGGGCTTTTTGTATGACTGTGTATATGTGTTCGTGTCAATGTCTGTGAGTATGAGTTTTTGTAAAGTGAAAAAAATGAACAACAAACAGACAGACACAGAAAAAAGGACCAACTGGAAAGCCAAAATGAAACCATAATCAACTCAAATATATACAAAAGAAACAAAATAAGAAGAATTTAATAAAGTATTATCATCACTTCGTGTTCTTATTAATGTTAACCCTCTAAATCACAGAGGAAACAGAAATGCAAGAAACAGGAACAGAATAAGAAAATGTGATTTTTACGGATATTCCAGAGAGAGAGAGAGAGAGAGAGAAGGAATATGAAATTACACTTAATTACTTTGTATATTATATCAGTATATATCTTCGTTCCTATAAGGAGCATAGTCCTCAACAAATTTTCGAAATTTTGGATCAATCTAGTTTAAATTTATTTGTGTTTAAGATGAGCAATAGCTTAGACTACAGCTGACCGCATCTCAAGACAAGATTGTTATAACACGTTTACATAGCGAGCCGTTTGCTCCAAATCAGACGCCCGTAAAAAAAATAGGAATTCACCAGTTTAACGCCGCTTCACTCGATTGAATTATATTTAATCTGTAATAAAAAGGATTTTTTTCTACTTAACTGCAATTCCCGGAGTCTCGGAAAATGTTTAAACCAATCCCAATTTTTCGGGAGCGGAAAAGAAAAATTCTACATAATATCTAAAAAAATAGAATATACATTCTAAGCGAAATTTATAAATATATGCTTAATCTTCCCAAAAATTAGGTCCATACTTTAAAACATATATCACTTTATTATATTAACAAGAAATTACAATTTATATACTAAGGGTTAATATAGCTCTGTTCCAGTACTTGATAAACTTAGCCGAAATTTACAGGAAATCAAAAAATTCTATATATTTAATTGTTTTTCTGACAAATTTTTGACTAAAACTTGAAGTACTAGAATAAAGTATTGTATTTAAAAATTAAGATTATTATTAATAAATTCAGTTATTTTAAGATTACGAATTCCCGGAAATCTTTGGATTAAATTTCAGAAAAATATATCATTTAAATAAGCAATTTTATATATTGTTTAATTGAATTGTAGCTGGAAATTTAAGTAATCAAAGATTTTTAAACTGATTTTTAATTATTTTTGCCCTAACTCTTCATTTAACCAAGATATAAGTCATTTATGTTTTTCATATCACAATCAAATTTAGAGCGAAAATTTGTTTAAATTTACTTTTCGTCTTAAAGTTAAATTTTGGGGGGAAATTTGAGTAACCACTTATTTTAACTATTTTTCCTGTATCTCTTCATTTAAACAATATATCAGCAAATTTTATTTTTTCATTTCAAAATCGAAAGTTAACTATTTGTATTCAATCTCTTGATTTTTTATAAAAGAAGGATTTTCAATATTTTTTTATATTCTTCTTAATTTAATCATAAAAAGCAATTTTATGTTTTTGTATAAAAATTAAATTTTGAAAGGAAAAACTTATCTTATTTTGCTCCACATTTTAAGACATTTTATCTAGATATAAGTAATTTTATGTTTTCGATATAAAAATTCTATTTAGAAAAAATGTATGTAATCACAGATTTTGGTAATTTATCCGAAATCTCATTCTTTAACCATGATATAAGAGATTTTAACTATTTTTGGTATGTCTTCACTTAACCAAGAAAAAAACTTGGATTTTTGGGAGGAAATTTGATGATCACAAATTTTTACTATTTTTGCTCTATATACGTTTTTCTTAAAAAATACTTTTGGGAAAAAATTTATGATTTTAACCATAAAAACTTGTAGCGATAGGGTTAAACACATTTAGTTTTATAGTTTCAAAATTTTTCATAACAATAAGCTGGATCCATAGTATGCCAAAATTAGGCCAATTTTTTAAACCTTTAAAATTTTTGTTCTAAGGCTACCATCTCACAATTAGTTAAATTAGCTTTAACAAAAAAAAACGTTTCTTTTTTGCTGTGCAAAAATTATACAGAATAATAAGAAAGTACAACATAAAAATTATAAAATTTTTAAATTCATTTGTTAATTACCACAACAACTTAACTTTTTTTTCTTTCTTTGTATAATTGTTACAAACTCCTAACAAGAAAAAATGTAAATGTTGAATCATGAACTCGTAAAAGTAACTTTCTAATTTACAATTATTTAGTAATTTGCAAACTACTTGAAAAATTATAAAATTATTTGAATACCCTACAATACCATTAGGTGGAAAGGGTATAATGAGTTTGAGCGGATGTTTATAAAATAGAAAACAAAAAATTTTGAACACACACCTTTAAGTATACCGTTCGACTCAGAATCATTTCATATGCGATTTACGAATATACCGTTCGACTCTGATTTTTTAGGCGATTTACAATAACAATCGCTCCTTATAGGAACGAAGGGAACATATATATATAAAGATGTTTGTCCATCTGTACGTAAGATATCCTCCCGTCTGTACGCACCTGTAAATCTCTAGAGATTTCTAATCTTAAAGCTTTCGTCTTGTCCACAATCGGTTAATTATTTCACCAAGCCTCCATAAAAATATACGCCTCCTATAACTCCCTTTAATGAGTGCGTATTATGATCAAATTTAACATGTATAACTTCTTTGATTGATCTCAACTAAAGTGCCAAGATATCTTGATTTTATTTGGGCCGGATTGACACAAAGACAAAACCTATCAAAATAGCATGAAGGGATGTAGGGTACCCTTATTTGTTTCTTTTATATATGTTATGAAAGGAATTAAAATAAGTTTATAAACTTTTCGCCTTAAATAGAAGTTATATTATCTTCAAAAAGAATAACAATAACGGATAATTGGTATATTTAAAATATATGAATATAAAATCAAATAGAAACTTATAATCTTGTAAATTAAAAAAGGCAATTTAAGAAACATGTGAAAAAAAGAAATTTGACTGATATTATGAATACATAATCTAGAAACATTAACCTATCAAAAGAGGTTGTTAGCATAACCTTTTCCTTCCATCCTTCCTAAAACTCTGCCTTAACTATCCCCTTAAACTAGATTTCATTGTACTTTATTACAAAAGGAGTATAAACGTTTTTTTTTTTTTTATACTACAAACAAAAAGAAAATAAATAATACCAAACTGTATGGAAAAAAAGAAACAGCTTACTCTAAATAAGAGAACTGTTTCCAAACACATATTATTGTAAGTAAATGTATCATTCTATTCACTTCTAAGCCAATCGAAATAAAAGAAAACTATAATACAAAAGCCATTCATTCACCACAAATATAAAATTCTTCTTTATTTTTCCATTTCTGTTTCAGCTCTTATACAAATGAACAGAAACTTAACTTAGTAGATACAAGTTAGAAATTAAAAAAAAAACACGAAGTTTATATCATATACGACTTGGTCGAATATGTGATACCTAAACATTACAATTTATGTGTGAACCAAGTCCTTGATTTTATCAAAATTTATCGTCTCAAGGACATACTTCCATTTTTATAGCAACTAATCCTCTTTGAATGATTCCACGGGATTACACCGCTCCAGCATAAATCTACTTCTTCACACCTAGACAACTAGAACGACTCAGAATCTTACTAAGGACAAGAATATAAATGTTGTAGTCTTGGATAAATATTAAGACATGTTACGCATAGAATGCAGACCTACTTAAATCACTCAAAATCAATTTGAGAATTTGTAGCAATTTGCCAATGATCTTATTCAAGGGTAAATTGAATAAAATCAAGGGTTGCACTTCTATGATCTGTTCCCGAGTGAAAGTCAAACGTAAATTTCTTATAAAATGGTTATCTTTATAAAAAAAAGTGACGGGGCCCATTTAAACAAAGTGTTAGAACTGGAACCTTTAGGACCTGTCCCGAGACATATTTTGTATTAGTACATTTCCCGAGTGGAAGTAAAACATAAATTTCTTATAAAATGGTTTATGAAAAAGTGATGGGACCCATTTAAACAAAGTGTTAGAACTGCAACAGCTACCTTATTCTTTGGGATCTACCCGAAACATATTTTGTATTGCCCTGTAGAAAAGTTAATTTTATTTTTATAGGAATTTTATTTCAAACTTTCGTTATTCATCATGATATCGTAATTTGAATTTGATCTATTATAATTTGTACCAAATTATTTAATAGATCTTCACGGCCACTTTTTATACCAAACTGTTCGAATTAGGTATATATAAAAATCGTAATCGATCTTTAACAATTCAATCTCATCTTGGTTTCACAACTTCTCCATATATCACAAACGCACCTATACACCAAAACTTTTGTATTGTATTGAGGTATGATCTAATGTCTGTTCATTTTATAGTCTTACAATTAATTTAGATCTATATCCGTTGTATATTTGAAAATTTGAGGAATTAGTTTTAAAAATCTATTATTTCTTAGAATTAAACTAATGACGTCAAAAGGAGCCTGATTGAAATGATACAAGTATAATGGCTTTATCCAGAGTAGACCAAAATTTAATTTTCAACAAATTTAGAATAGGTTAATTACTAGCACCATTGTCAGGACATAGACGAATATTTAAACATTATATACACGAAATGTAGAACTTAGTATAACTTCTAATTTATATAGTATTCGAAATAAATAAAACAGTTATTTTGATTTAACAGCAACAAAAAAGAAGTAAAGATTAAAAAAATAAATATTTAAACGTAACATAAATGAATAAAAGAATGAGTTACTGAATAAAAACAGTAAATAACTAAATGGAATACAATGCCATACAACATTGATTTAAGTCCTTTGAGTTGCAAACTCAATGGTCTTTTAAGCAAGAACATTATTTAGAATTGAGAAAAAGCTTCTTAGCTTTAACACAATAACAATAAGCTACTTCCATTTATACATTAAAGTTTAAAGCAGCTATCATCATGTTAATAAGAAATAATAACTAGTAATGTTATACTAACTAGAACTATATCCGAAAGTTTATGAGAAGAAAGCCGTTAACTTTTAATTTGAAAGCGCCTAATTACTATTCAAATAATTTAGTGTTCTTAAGATGAAATTGTTATAATTGCTGCTAAATAGATGAGAATTATATTATCATAAAGAACACACTGAGAACAAAACATTGAGCAAATAATTGTTAAAAATAAATCATAATTTTTCAAATACTTTATAGTTAATAATATTACTATTTAATACAAGGTTATACATTAGTTAGTCAAAATTACATTATTGAAAACTCGGTTTCTTAGCCTCAGCAAAATAAAGAACAATAATCGGGATAGAAGCAAAATATGACACATTTAAAAGTTCTTGAGGTATCCAAATTGAAAACTTATTCACTTTTAATCTAAACGAAATCGAAGACATGAAATTTTTCCATTTATATAGAATTTTTTAGAATTGATACAATTTTAAACTAAAACCGAGTTTTTAAATTTGGGGATTTTAGTATTGATGATAAAAAATATCTGGCAGCTATCAATCATTAAAAAGGCTTATTGCTTGTTTTCCACATTAATTATGAGAGAACAATTTTTGGAGATCAAAATTTCTATTTATAACACACTCCAAAACTCAACGAAATGTTATCATTTCTGGATTAAAGATATACGTTCCCTTCGTTCCTAAAAGCAGCATAGCGCCTCAAAATGAATTAAATGATTACAACAGAAAAAGTTTGATTAATTAGGAAAAAAATCATAAACTATGGAGAAGCTGTTACAGACAGTATCAAAGACAACATTTGCACAGAAAAAACCTAGATTGATATTTTACAAATTCATTACACTGAGAGAAATTTACATCTACCATATGAAATTTGGTCAGCAGATCTTTCTTCTTTTGAATATATAAAATAGAGCGAAAGTGGGCGTAAAAATCTTTTTCGATATTAAAATGCAAATATCAAAAGGGGATAAAAAAAATTAACTAGTTTGTTCAAAAATTAAGGATTTTCATAGCGTTTTTATTAGTGAACCAAAGGAGAATGCTAAATAGACACAGATTCTTACCAGGATCCAGAATATATACATTTCTTAGAGTCTTAAACGAATATTTGAAAGGAGAATGCTAAATAGACACAAAATTTTACCAGGATCCAGAATATATACATATCTAGGAGTCTTAAACCAATATTTGAATAGGTTGCAAACTAAATAACAAACCCAATATAACATCATCATTTTATAATGGTTACTATTAAAACAATTCATAAATGATTCACCTGATATTTTCTATTTTCAAAAGGGGAAGTCAAATTTTGAAAAGTAAAAAATTTTATTTGTTAATAATTTTTTTAGTTTATTTTTTAAGATATTATAAAAATAAGAAATATTAAAGATGGATGATGATAAAAGAGTAAGTCCATATCAAATCTATTAAGTATTTAACTGAAAAGCATAAGTTACACAGATACATATATACCCAATAAAAAAATCTATCGCTAGCTTTTTTCACTATTGAAGCACATAGTAATGCTTCTAAGCGATAAATCGTCACATAAAATTCATGCCTTCTACGCCCTTAATAGAGCTGGATTTAGAACGAGTTCCAAATACGTAGAACCTAATGTTTTTTTAGGATTTTTTAAAGGACGTAACAATTTTTCACTTATAAACCTTTCGTTGATTTGCAAATTTTTAAAGTGAATTGCTAAATTTAAGTGCTTGGAGTTATCCTAAGCTTTTACTGGGTAATTACATTCAATAAATTGTATTTTTATTGCAGCAAGATTTAAATTTAAATGAAATTTGGAAAGCTTGTCGCAAAATTCAAGATGCTTTATTTCGTCATGGTTTCGATATTTGTACAGATTTTTCTATTCATGATACTACAAATAAAGGATTAATATCGGGTATGTTACTTTCTATTTATTCACAGCATCAAATCTCCATTTATTAATAAAGAAAATATGTACAGAATCTCTTTTTAGTGCAATTTTGGGAAAATATAAAAACATAATTGGTTTATCTGATTTTGAACTACGTGAGGTAACCGATTATTTTCGCTTAAGAGATGGACGTGTAATTTATAAAGAATTTTGTAAAGTTGTATGTAATGAAGGTATGTCTTAAGATTTTTACTTATGGTAAAAATTTTACTCACTATTTATTATGTTAGACTACAAAAAGAAAATTGAAAAAGATTTGGCTACTGGTTTGGAATGGAATGAACCTTTACATGTCAATACTCTGGAACGAGCAGAAGATCGTCGTCAATTGTGTTTGCTTTTAATAAAAATAGCTCAAGTTTTGAATATACCTTTGACACCATATTTTCAGGATTACGAATTAGTAATGTTTTTTTTTTTAATAAAACATCTGTTCCAGTCCTAATCAGTTTTATAGGTTTTAATCTGAAATTATTAGAACATATTGAAATATTTCCAATAGTTTATGACCAAAATCTACAAAATTGACAAGTACAGGAACAAAACTGGTATAAAATTTATAAATTATGCATATTTTTATAGATTTCGCAAAATGAAGGTACTGTCACAGTTTCTCACTTTTCGCGTGTATTACATTTTATGAAAATTCCTTTATCGGATAAAGATTTCTTATTGTTACTAAAACGTTATATGAAGGATTCCTATATGGTTAATTATGTAGCCTTCATGAAACATATACAAAACATTTTGGACTATTTAAAAGAAAACAATTTAACAAATAATGCTATGGTAATCGAATAAACCAAAATCGTTTATATTATCTTATAATAAAATTTCTTTTTACTTAAGCAAATTGTTCAAAACTTTCCTGGAAGACTAATTGATTTAGAATTGCCTAAACTACCAGCTGTAAATGGCAGCGATATGTCTAAACGCATTTTTAAAGATAACTGCTATCATCCTCAGGAGAATAAAAATATATGTGATATTATATTTTGTATACAGAAGCAAGTACATGCAAAACGTATACGTACCCAAGAATTTCTAGAAGGTTTCGATTTACTGCACATCGGTACCGTAACACTTAATCAATTCGAACGTGCCTTACATAATATGGGTGTGGGCAAGTATTTGACTCAACGTGAATTACGTTTGCTAAGCGAACGTTATTTGGATCCCTTAGACTCGAATCGTATAATGTGGCGTAGATTTGTAGATGAAATTGATAGAGGTGTTAAAATCTTTTTACTTTTCATACATAAATATTATTCTTAAATGTTCTCTTTTCCAGTGTTTACTACTAAGTGTTTGGAAAAGTCTCCTTTACTTAATGTAGAATCACCTCCTCAATACATTCATGATATGCCACGTTCGGGTTCTTTGAATTGGCAGCAAGCCACACCAACAACTAGAGAGTTATGTGAGGAAGCTTTGAGAAAAATACAAATTCGTATACGAAATAGACGTTTATATATGCATCCATTCTTTAGGAGTTATGATAAGTAAGTTAAAGATGTTTTCATTTAAAATTAGATTTATAAAACAAAATATATAAATATTTTGATTTTATTTTATCTAAGGAAAATTTAATACCAGATTAAGCTAAAAATTACGATCTTCTGGAAAAATTAGGTACCATTATGGAAATATGATTTAAAAAATCTTATTAATGCGTTCATTTATATATGTAGAAGAATTTGAGTCCATGTTACTTAGGCATCATAAAATAATAAACTTCCGAACTGTTAAATCATATTTTGCTTTTGCAGTACCTTGTCATTGATATCGACAGTTAGTACAAAGTAGTTTGCTACTTTACTGCCTAGGATACTTTGTACCATTTAAGGATAATAAATTTTGAAGAGGGAATTGGAAATGAGATTAAAACAAGTAAGAGTGCTATATTCGGCTGTGCCGAATCTTAAATACCCTCCACCACCTAGTCAGTTGTAGCTAGTTCATGTTAAGTTCCAGTTCTGGTTCAGTTCTAGTTCAGTTCTTGTTCATTTCTAGTTCAGTTCTAGTTCAGTTCTAGTTCAGTTCTAGTTCAGTTCTAGTTCAGTTC
>JACGTJ010021782.1:0-12627 GCA_014858695.1 Chrysomya rufifacies | reverse complement strand
AATAAAAAAATTACTATAAACAGACAAATTTTTTTTAAAAATTGTATATAAACAGACAGAATTTTGAAAACGTTTCTTTAAGCAGACAAATTTTTAAAAATATTTCGAAAACAAATAAATAAATTTTCTACAAAAAAACAGACAAATTTTTTTTCAAAATTGTATATAAACAGACAAAATTTTGAAAACGTTTCTTTAAGTAGACAAATTTTTAAAAATATTTCAAAAACAAATAAATAAATTTTCTATAAACAGACAAATTTTTAAAAAAAATTCAAAACATATGAAACAAATTTGTCCAGCATGTTTTGTTAAGGTTTCTAATTTTTCACATATAAAGAAAAATGAAACAGATTAACAGTTTTTTTTATATGACTTCATTTATATTTTAGATTGTGGCTTGTTTTATTTATCTTGTTAAAGAAAAAAAAATCAACCATAAAAATGTATAAACATTTTTTTAGCATTAAAAAAGAAAAGAAAAATGTTACAAAAATACAAGAGTAAAAATTTTGTGTGCAAAAATTTGTACAAAGTTCTTCCTGTTTATAAAGTTTGTAGCAAATAGTAAACGTAATGTATAAATAAATTTTAACATAATTTTCCAAGAAAATCGTATTTTCTTTTGTAAAGTTTTTATTACATATTTTTTGTATGAATTTAATGTAGATTCATAATAAGTATGTGGAGGCATCATTCATTTCAATATTTCTTACGTATATTAAAAATTTAAACATAAATACACATTTTAGTAGATGTTGTTTTTGCAACAAAAAATATTTATGTGTGATTTATGAACCTTAAAAAAACATTTATGAACAAACCAACAAAGAAATTGTATTACAACTTAAAAAGATATTTTACAGTTTTGTGTTGAAAAAAAAGTTTCTTTCATCAATAAATAAAACACACACACTCATGAAGAAATGTTAATGTTATTTGCAAAAACAAAAAATTTGTAAGAATCGTTCAGGACCGACCATTTTATACCCTACACCACAGTATATTGTGAAATAATTAGTTACAATTTAGATATTTATTTTTCGGGAGTAACATTTGTATGGGGGTGATATCTCAAAAGTTGTGACGTACCCACATATTTCATGGTTTCATGTTCTTAAACCCCAAAAATTTTGATTAGATTTGTATGGGAGTTGTGCGAAATAATATGCCGATTTAAATGAAATTTGGCATATATAACGAGATTTATATGGAACTTATATATATTTGGGCTTTAAACCTCAAACTTTGCGGGACATTTGTATGAGAACTAGGTGAAATAGTGGACTCATATGGCTCAATTTCAATTGCGTCCATGCTTAGGACATAAGAAGGCTTTGTGCCAACTGTAGTTTTATTACAACGTTTACATGGACGGACGAACGAACATCGTTAAATCGTCTCAGGAAGTGATTCTAAGTAGAACGGTATACTTAAAGGTGGGTGTCCGGAGGTTTTTTGGGTGTTACTAATATTCAGGAAGTGATTCTGAGTAGAACGGTATACTTAAAGGTAGGTGGCCGGAGGATTTTTGTTTCGGTGTGTTATTAACATTTCGGCCTTTGCACAAACACTGCACCTATAATGGTGTAGGGTATATTTAACGGAAATCGTTAAAGCAACTCTGGTAGTGATTCTGAGTGGAACGGAATTACAAACATTTCGAACTTTCCAAAAACACTCCACCTATGGTGGTGTAGGGTATAAAAAATTTACCACAAAAATAGTTGTAAAAATTGTCTATGTAAGAAATGTAACCTCCTCCTTCTTAACTTAACAATACTTACAACATTTGCAACAAGCAAACAAACAAACAGACGGACAGATGGACGGCTGGACGGACGAACAAATAACATATCCTTACAATGCTACAAAACTCTGACAGTTAAACAAAATTAAAATTGATGTTAATCTCGTACATGTAACTCACATGTTACATGTGTCCAAAAAATTGTTCATTCATTTGTTTGAATGTTCATTACACTTTGTTGTTTAGCTGTTGCCTAATGTGTGGCATGAAGGTATGTGTGTGCGTGTTTGTATGTGTTGCATACAACACAACAATGTTTTGATATGTTGCTAACATTACAGGCATTTGTCGTAACATTACTGGTCAAATGTGTGGTGGGTATTTAGGCACTTTTTTCTACTTCTTAACACAGTGGTCAAGTTAATTGAGATTTAAATTATTTTAATTTGCCTTTTTTTGGCCTTTGGTTTTCTCTTCTTTCTATGTTGCTTGTGTCGGCATTTTAATAAAGACATAAACGTTTTTGGGAGTTGGAAAATGTCGTGCCAATGCAATGCACAAAAAAAGTGTTTGGTAATTATTTAGTTTTATTTTTCAGATTTGCCCTAAAGTATGTGGATAACTATGGCACGAGCTTATATTTGAAGTGAAACGTGAATGTGGCAAAAAAGAAAAAAAATAGCTTTAAGAGACATGATAATTTAAAACAGGCATCAAAATTTGTTTTATTTAATTAATATAAATACAAATTTCTATGAATATGAGGAGAAAATTTTATATATATATTTTACAAAAATCTGTCAGCTTAAACTTAAAAAAAAGTTTATAAACTAATTTAAAGAAACTATTTCAAAATTTTCCGGTTTTCGTCCTATTTATCGAAATGTTTCAAAAATTTTCTATATATTTTACAAAAAATAGTTTTATAAAATCTTAAAAAATATTGTTTGTGGACAAATTCTATAGATTTAGATTATAGAAAAAAAAAAAAAAAAAAACAGACAAATTTTGTGATTGTAGAAAATGTCCCAGTTAACAGAAAGTTTTTCAATAATTGCTCTGTAAATACAATTTTTTTCCAAAAATTTGTCTGTTTGTAGAAAATTAAAAAAAAAATGTTTATACAATAATTTTCAAACAACTTTGTACGTAAATTAAATTATCTTTTTATAAAGATTTTCCAAAAAATTGTCTGTTTATAGAAAATTTTGCAAAAAAATGTCTTTTTTTAAGAAAATTTTGCAAAAATTGTCGGTTTATAGAAAATATTAAAAAACTTGTCTGTTTATTTTGTGTTTATATACAATTAAGCAAAAAAAAAATATTTTTTTACAAAATATTTTGCAAAAAATTTTCAATTTTTGGAAAATGTTTATTTTGTGTTTATCGAAAAATTTGACAAAAAAAATGTGTGTTTACAGAAGATTTTGCAAAAAATTTTCTATTTATGGAAAATTTTCCAAAAAATTGTCGGTTTATAGAAAATATTGAAAAAACTTGTCTGTTTATTTCGTGTTTATAGAAAATTTTGCAAAAAAAAAAATTGTCTGTTTACAGAAGATTTTGCAAAACATTTTCTATTTATGGAATTTTCGGTTTATAGAAAATATTGAAAAAAAATGGTCTGTTTATAGAAAATGTTGCAAAAAATTGTCTGTTTATATATATTTTTTTACTATAAATTTGCCTGTTTTTAGAAAATTGTGCAGAACTTTTTTTTGTTTAAAGACACTTCTCAAAAAATTGATTTAAATATTATTGTATAAGAATTTTTTTCATAAATTGATTATTAAAAATTTTGCCTTTAGCTATGTCACAAATTTTCTAGCAAATAGTTCAAAATTTTTAACCTTTTAGAAAGCGGACATAAATTGTGAACGTTATGTAATAAAACCTATAACAAATCTGATTTGAAGTGTATTTTTATATTAAGTTTTGGGAACATGGATTAATCCGTGTATGTGTGTCTTTGATACATTTTTGTGATGAAAGGTAGTTTACTTTATGTTAGGACTTTCATTCATTTAAGTTCTTATCTTTGGTGGGAAAAGCAAAAGAGGCAACAAGAGATTCTTTTTAAGCATTTTTTTTTTTAAATTTGTCAAAATTGTTTGAAAAACCATGACAATTTTAAATTAAAGTCGAAATGTTTTCTTTTGTGCTAAAACTGTTGCTTTTGTGTTACCTTTTGCTATTGATTTATATGGTGATAAAGCATAAGAATTGTATACAAAACAAATGATTTAGTGATTGTTTAGCATAAGCGTAAAAAAAGAATGTTTAAAGCTAATAGTAAATGATCAGGAGCCATAAACAACATACAAACCTGATTCAGCTGATAAATTTAGAAATTACACACAGAAAGACAAACTTCTATCACTATAACTGAAGGGTATGCACAAATGGCCCCGCTTTAAATCCCAGTAAAGAATTTTACAAAAAAATATATCTCTTTTGAAAATGTTTTCGAACTGGTTTTATGTACTTTTTTTAAAAAGAAAATTTTCAAAAAGAGAAATGAAAACTTTGATGTTTTACGACAATATTTTGAAAATTTTACTTTTTCTATATAATTGTTTATTAAAAAAATTTGTCTATTTTATTTGAAAAGCTTTCAAAAATCTATAATTATTATAAAAACTCTTTGAAATTTGTTTTCAATAAACCTGTAGTTATACCGAAAAAGAAAACAAAAAATTACTAAATATCAAATTCCATTTGACATTTAGCAATAATAAGAAAAATTTAAACAAATTTCTGGTGAAGAAGAAAAAAAGAAACCAAACATAAATTTTGTTTTGCCAAACAAAACTCATCTGTCATTCATAGATAATACGAAGACCCCTAAACAAACTCCTCGCCATAATAAAACATGCTGTTTAACAAGAGGGGACGGACGTTTGGACGGACAATTATGTTGGCATTTAATATGCATTTAAATTTTGTTACTTTAGAGGCTGTCTGCTGCAACCATTATTTAGTTCAATGTCTTTTTTCAACTTCATTGTCACCTTTTTTTTCTGGTGACTAAGTTGTTTTCTCACTCTGACTCTCTCTCTGTCTCTTTTTCACTCTCTATGGGCTTTCTATTGATTTTTGTTTGTGTAATTTCTTTAGAAAATAAATTTAAGTTTCTTTATTTTTTGTAAATTTTCTTATTTATTTGTTGTGTTAGATTTCAAGTTCAAGTTTGTAATTTATCTCCCTAAATGTCGATTGGGCGATTATGTGTGTGTGTTTTCTTGTTTGTCTGTCTGTCTGTCTGTCTGTTGTAGGTTTGTGTCAGTTTCAATTTTTAGCTAAAATTGTTTTTCCAAAGTTTGGAAATTCTTTTAATGTAAAATTTATTTTCTTGTTATTTTAAGGGGAATTCAAAAATAAACAAAACTTTTGAAGGTCAACTAAGTTTTTTTGGTTTTACATTTTTTTGGGGCCAAATTTTCAAAAAATTCAAATTTTGAGTGAAATTTTTGAAGCTAATTTGATTTACATCTAAAAAAATGATATTTGGCAGTTTGTTAAATAGCGTAATTGAGAAATAGAAGGATTTGGAAAATTTTAAAACGATTCTTATTTTCGGCCTTATTACTTGACCTATAGCTGAGGGCAATATAAAAGGTAACATTTTGAAATATATAAATATATATAAAGGAAAATAAAGAAAATTCTAAATTCTGAACTTACCACTGAAGAAGATTTTTTACGCAATAAACCATCCAGCCACAATTGAACTTCAAAAGCTTTTAAATACAATAAATGATAACGATTTTGTAAACGTTCTAAATCCGATTTCTTAAACGAATGACCTGAAGATGTTGAACCAACAGATGCAACCACTGAATTAGGACTAATTTGATGATCCGATAACACTGAAGAGGATGTAGAAGCAGTTATACAAACAACACCTGATGTTGTAGCAGTTGTTGTGTTGGTGGCAGTAGTTGTAGTAGTAGCGGTTGTTGTATCGTCTGTTGATGAAAGTGAAGAATTAGTTTGTTCCGCAATTAAACTAGCATCTGAATCGTGCTGTAATTGTTGTTGTTGTTGGTGTTGCTGCTGTAGTTGCAATTGTTGCTTTTGTTCCTTTTCAGATGCAGCTCTTATACAAGCACTTACTATTCGAGCGTGTGATACTATTTCATGGTATAACACCTGAAACAAATGAAAAAAATTAAAAAAAAATCATCATTAGTTTATGTTTATTTGATTGAAATTAATGTTTGGTTTTTTATTGTGTTTGTAAATAATGAAAATTAATGCATAAAATCAACTGCTGCTGCCGCTGATGATGATGATAATGATGTTTGTAATAAAAGAAATATAATATTTTTCTTATTTTTATTTGTTTAAAGTTTTTTTTTTTATGAAATTTACATTAAAATCAAGTAAAGTTTAGGAGTAAAAAATAAATAAATAAATAAAATAGAAAACAATTTTTTAATAATCTAATGTAAAAGTATTGAAAATTGCAGAATATGACGGCACGTAGAAGATTTATTAAATGTAAGTTAAGTTATTTATTGAAAGATATATAACCACGAGTAGTTTACAATTTCATTTAAAACATTGAAATTTTTAACTTATAACTACATAATACAAGAACTTATATTCTTTTATTTCTTATATTTCATGTTATATCCTAATAAGGATTCTTTAACAACATACATACGAATACACGTCAAACTATGAACTTGATCACACGATTAGTAAATCTAACAGAAAAAAAGAAATTAGTGAAGAGAATCCTTCCAGAAAAGTTACTTCAGAAAGCCGCAGAGATCTGCAGATAACAAGAGTAATGGATGCAATAAGTTCATTACATTATACCCGAATTATCCACGGTACTGTAAAGATTAAACTGTTACAAGATAATTTTCAAAATTGTCTAATACGCTATTGACAGATCGGCTAAAAGTTCTCATATCCCAACCATATAAGAACACACAAAAGAGATAACTATTCATATTACAATAAGAGAGTTATATGTTATAATGTTTACAATTCTCTTTAACAGACGACTCTTTAACCTAGCTAAATCAGTAAAGTCATAAAGTTCTGTTGATCTACTAAAAAGATGGATTGAAAGCATAGTATTTCAAATCAGGAATATCGAGGAATAGAAAAGCAATAAACTACAATCGATAAATGAAAACAAAACCTTAGTAAGATGAAAGTCGGCAATATGGGTAAAGGTATTAATACGAATGAGGTGATAATAGTGGTAAATGCGGCGAAAGAAGCATTAAGCAAACCTACTGAAGGCAATGAAAGACCTATCAAAGAAGGAAGATCGAAGAACTTAAAGAGGGAATGTGCTTATAAATATAACCAAAGAAGAAATATTCTGTAACACTTTAAAAGGAAGGAACATATTAAGGGGAAGTTGTAGAAAAAACCTAGAAAACACGCACAGAAAACTTAGATATATTAGACAGATCTGAACTAAACCCGAATAAGAATTAAACCAGAACTTAACTGTAAGTGAACTAGAACTAAAGTACAAATGAACTATAATTGAATTAGGTTTCAATTAGAACCGGTATTGAACTTGACATACTAGAACTAGAACTGACCCAGATCTTAACTAGAAATAAAGTAGTAATGCATAACAACGGAACTAAAAGCTAGTGTTATATACAACTTTGAATTAATTTTCGTAATATATAATTAGGATATTGAACAGTGAAAATGAATTTAATTTATTTTCCCTTCAAACTCTAAAGTATGTTCGATATGATTATTAAAGACATTTGTTCCCATACCCTTCAATACAAAGTGTTTATTCTTAAAATATTCTTCAATTATTTTATGTTTTGTCTGCGCTAATCTTCCTAAGACTAAACAAGAAGACTTCAACCCACATATTTATGTAATTTTTACAAATAGTGTACTCGTTATATATTATAATAGATGAATAATAAAGAATAATTATGGGTTAGACTGAGAAGAGAGGCTCAGCTCAAATTTTACATCATCATCATCATCATGAGCAGCAGTAACATCATTATCAGAAATTACAGCAGAAACATTGATGTTTAAAATATATTTCAAGACTTATATACATACATAGATAGATGTCTATAAAAGCGTTACTATTAACGTTTGCGATTGTCATTATAAATTTAAAACCACGCATAATATTTTTCCGTATGTCTGTCTGTCTGCCTGTCTGTACATCAGAGTAATTTGACTGCTTATGTGTCTGATCAATTCAAACTGCGTGTGCAGATGTTGCAGCATTATTTTTTTGAAGTTAGCATATTATTGCAATTATCTTATTAAACATGATTCTGTATGCTTGAATATGTGTTACTGATAATTTTCTGTTTTAGAATATGATAAATTTAATAATAATAAAAAAACTAAATAATTGTATTTTTTATTATGTTTCTGATTGTTGTGGGTTAGAAAATTGACATGTAGCAGTGAGCAACGCGAAAGGTCAAAGTTAAGAATAATTTTGAAATATTAATAATGATGTTTCATTTGTTGTATGTTTAGTCATAAAGAGGGAAATTGTACGGTAATTATTGCAATTATTTTTGACATTAGTTTAATAATAACGCGAAACAAAATTGTTTATAACCTAAATTTTTGTATAAATTTTGAAACTTTTGTTGTATTGTTTTTTAAATTGTATTAAAATTTTTAGTTTTTTTGCGTTCGTAATATTTTTTATTAAAACAGAGGTTCCCAAATCGGAATCCAAGGCCAACAAGAAGTATGTTATAACTCTTATAAAATTGGAATCGAACTGAACATAAACTGACCTAGAAAGGAACTAGAAGTGAACTAGAACAGAATTAGAATTAAACTAGAACTGAATTTGAACTGAACTAGAACTGAACTAGAACTGAACTAGAACTGAACTAGAACTGAACTAGAACTGAACTAGAACTGAATTGAACTAGAACTGAACTGAACTTTAACTATAACAGAAGTAAATCTGAACTTAAACTGAACTTGTAATTAACTAGACTGAACAATTGGCAAGTTTTTCGATAACTTCTAAACTGCATGTTTTAATATAATTCAAAACTATCTAAAAATTATCTTAAAATTTTACATTATAAAGAGCCATAATACTTTTTTTTATCATGATAGAGATCTTTCAGTGGATTATTTTAATTAAAATAAATGAGAACATGCAATTATTTACACCCCCATTTTGTTAAATTTATTTATATCTTTTTTCCCAAAACTACTTATATTAAATCATAAATTTTAAACCGGACTTGCGGTTCACATTTGTAACAATTAGTAAATGATAAGATAAGATACAAAATAAAATTTGAACATACAAAATGTGCACATATTTTGACTGAAATATTTCTGGAAAATTAAATTCCACACGCTATTTAATAATAAATTAACACAATAGAAATTAAACTATGAATGCAAGTCAACAAAAGGCATCTGATTAAAATAAATTATTAGAAAATTTGTTAAGAAAAAAAAAAGAAAAGCACTTGCAACAATAATTAAACAAAACAAAAAGGGTGCACTAATTGAACATATTTAGCTATTTTTGGTTTAGTTAAACAAAAACATTAATTATATACTTAAAACATGTATTATGAAATAAGTTACATTAGAGTTTAGTTTTTCTAAAGAACTAATGAATAAAATTATCCCATATTTTTTCTAAGTTTTCTAGTTAATTCTAGGAAATTGTATTAAATTAAAAACTTCTAAACAAAACATCATTTTTCTCTTTACTTTGTTGGAATTGTGGGTGTTTTTGGGTTACTACGTTTGTTTAGCTCTTGATGTGTTCACTCACCCTCATACAATGTAAAAGTGGCCAACTGCATTTTGCACTTTCTAATCTTTACTCTCTATTGCGTTCCCAAGCAATTACATGTAATAAAAGCGACAAAAAAAAACAACAATAGAAAATACATGTTAAAGGCTTTAGAAAAATAAAACAAAATTGTTAGAAATATTTTCTTTACAAATTGCAAAATAGGACTGAGTCCATGGAACGAAAGTAACTGAAATTACACATATGGTTTTTATAGCAGTTTTAAGAGTTTGAAAATTGTTTTAGAGTATTATTCGTTTTTTTTTTCTTCTTTTTTAAGTTTTATGGTCTAGAAATAATAAACAAAAATATATTTCACTTCTATTTTTATTTCCAGCAATAAAGCCGAAGGGTTTGAGGGCATTAAACAATATTTTGAAAATTAAATATTTTAGTTGTTATTTGCTTCTCTGTTCGATTTTTGTGGCAATAAAAAGTGCAGTCAAGTGTTAAATATATAAACATAGAAATGCTTGGAAGAGAAAAAAGATGTTGCAACAAAATGCACAGTAGAAAATGGATGGAACATCATTTTTAACAAAAAATTTATTAAACGAAAAATTTTGGAAAATTTTTCCTAAAAGAATTTTTTTGAAAAAATTACCATAACAATATATATTTTTTTTAATAATTTTGGACAAATTTTTATAAAAAACAAAAAATTCAAAAATTTTCGAAAATTTTCTATAAAAAAAAAAATTAGAAAATTTTCTATAAAAAATAATATTGGAAATTTTTCTATAAAAAGAAAATTTTCTATAAAAAGAAAATTTGTGTAAAATTTTCTATAAAAAGAAAATTTTTGTAAAATTTTCTATAAAAAGAAAATTTATGTAAAATTTTCTTCATAGAAAATTTATGTAAAATTTTCTTCATAGAAAATTTATGTAAAATTTTCTTCATAGAAAATTTGTGAAAAATTTTCTATAAAAGAAAATTTATGTAAAACTTTCTATAAAAGAAAATGTATGTAAAAAAATGTATATAAAATTTTCTATAATAGAAAATTTGTGAAAAATTTTCTATAATAGAAAATTTGTGAAAAATTTTCTATAATAGAAAATTTGTGAAAAATTTTCTAACAAAATTTTCTACAAAAAGTAAAACTTTTTATAAAAATAAAGTTTTTGTAAAATTTTCTATAAAATTAAAGTTTTGTACAATTTTCTATAAGAAGAATATTTTTGTAAAATTTTCTATAACAAGAAAATTGGTGGAAAATTTTATATAAGAAAAAAATTTTGAAAAATTTTCTAAAAATTTTTTATTATAGAAAATTTTTCAAAAATATTCTTCTTATAGAAAATTGTACAAAACTTTATAAAAATTATATACAAATTTTTCTTCTTATAGAAAACAAAAAGGGTGCACTAATTGAACATATTTAAAATTTTACAAAAAAAAGTTTCTATACAAAAAATTTTTGACAAATTTTTAACAATAAGAAAATTTCTGCAAAAATTTTCCATAAAAATGTTTTTTGGAAAAATTGTCTATGAAAGAAGAAAATTTTAGGAAAAATTGTCTATGAAAAAGAAATTTTCTATAAAAAGAAAATTTTTGAAAAAATTTCTATAAACAGAAAGTATTATGAAAAATTTTCTATAAACGGAAAATTTTTGGACAAGTTTTCTAGAAAAAGAAAATTTTTGGAAAAAAATTTCTATATAAAGAACAATTTTTTTTTATTATCCTTTATTTTATTTCATTTTATAGAAAATTTTCTTTTTATGGAAAATTTTGCTAAAGAAATTATTTAGAAAGATATATTTTTATTGAACATTTAAAAATCGCACAGAAAACATTAAAGCGCTAATTTAATTTTTTGCATGACTGAACTATAGCTTTGGTAACAGAAACAAAAAGGATTTTAAAGTTTCATTGAATTACGCACACAAAAACACACCCTAAAACTCGTACACATCCTTGAACAATCGCTAAGAGGATCAACTATTAACCACACTTGCTGCAAATATATTGAATATTGGAAATTTGTAGCAATGAAAAATTTTTATAGATTTTATAACTAAATAATTATAAAAAGAATTGTTTGCATTGAAAAAACGAGATAATTCCAAGTAAAGTTAGACAAGTGTCTCAATGCCAGACAGTCTCTGTAAAGGAAGACAAAATATAAAATAATAAAACTTTATATAACAAAGAACATGAGAGTAATATTTTTGCAAATTTTTTGTCATTAACGCTGATTTGGCTTTATTCTAAATTGAAAAGCGATTTTAAATCTCAATGTCGTTTAAGCATTTTTAACGTAATCTTTCATATTTCCATTCATATTTCTCACTTATGGTTATAATTGAAGTTCATAAAGATTTAGATGATGCTGATAAGGTATGAACATATTTCTAGCAATTATAAGCCTTTTAAAAAAATCACAAACATTATGACTCACTTTCGTTTCAATTGGTTTTTCACTGCAAATCATATTCATCTGCTACTCAATTTTTCCTTTTTTGCAAATTTATGTCGCTTATAGGATTCAGGCAGGGATGATAGAAAATAAATATCTGCTAATCTAAAAATGTTACCACCGTAAAATCTAGGATATTTCTCCAAAAATTTACTCTCAAAAAGAAATTTTTGATAAATTTTCAATTAAAAAAGAAATTTTTTAAAAAATTTCTATAAAAAGGAAATTTTTTAAAAAATTCCAATATAAAGAAAATTTTTGAAAATATTCTCTAAAAAGAAAATTTTTGAAAGATTTTATAAAAATAAATTTATGCGAAATTTCCTCTAAAAAGGAAATTTTTTGCAAAATTTTCTTTTAAAAGTAATTTTTTTATAAAAAGGAAATTATTGAAAAATTTCCTTTAAAAAGTAAAAATTTCCTATGAGAAGGGAAATTTTTGAAAAATTTCCTCTAAAAGGAATATTTTTGAAAAAAATTCCTATAAAAAGAAACATTTTGAAGGAAAAAAAATGGAAATTATTGAAAATTTCCTTTAATAAGTAAAAATTCCCTCTAAAAGGAATATTTTTGAAAAATTTCCTATAAAAAGGAAAATTTTGAAAAATTCCCTATAAAAAGGAAAATTTTGAAAAATTTCCTATA
>JACGTJ010021762.1:0-15557 GCA_014858695.1 Chrysomya rufifacies | reverse complement strand
TTCTAGTTCTAGTTCTAGTTCTAGTTCTGTTCTAATTCTGTTCTAGTTCTTTTCTAGTTCTGGTCTTACCCAAAATTTTCTTTAACTCGGCCTCATCGATTTTGTCATCTTTGAAACGTTGTATGATCACCCGTTTTTGAGATGAAAGCGTTCCTGGTTGACTATTTAGTAATTTCAGTAGCATATCTGGCATATTGCCATGCATACGATGTTGGTGATGATGTCGGCCACCTAAAAGTAGAAATATATTAAATAAATTTCATTTTAAAGTAATAATAATTATCAAAAACTTACCAGATATGCCTCCAATAATACCACCTATGCCACCACCAATTGAACCCAAAATTCCTCCCACCCTATCAATCAGGGAACCAAACAAGTTTTGTTTGTTTCTGAAAACTAAACCAGAGGCATCTCTCAAGGGGAATTTCAAACTAAATAACCCTTGACGGCTAAGTAAAATATTCAATAAAGATTTTTTGTCTTTTATGATGCCACCTCTAGCATCACTTAGGGGGAATTTCAAGCCTTGCAAGAGAATACTTAAAAGATCTTCTTTAGTATTCCAAATATTTCCATTAGCATCACGTAAGGGGAATTTTAGAGACCACAAAAGACCTCTACGTCCAGTCAAAGCATTCATAAGTTCGGCTTTAACTCTTAGAACTTTGCCAGCAGCATCGGTGAGAGGGAATTGCAGAGAAGGCAACTTTATGGCACCCAAGAGATCACCAAATAAAGCTTTAGGTGTTTTCAAAGCCAAACCGGTAACATCAAATAGGGGGAAGCGTAGAGAATGTAAACCTTTTTGTAGTATAATTAAAAGTAATGAAGCAGGATCTTCTAGTTGTTTACCCGATTTATCAATTAAGGGAAATTGTAAAGCTTTCAAAGCATTAGAACCAAATAATTCAAAGAATATAGCTGAAATATCATGGAATACTTTGCCAGATTTATCGGTTAAGGGAAATTTCAAATTAGCTAAATCGCCTTCGTATAGGAATTGTAATAAGGAAGATTTACTGCGCAATATTCTATTCGATTTATCTTTTAAGGGGAATTTGATGTTGGCCAAAGAACTAGCATCGAATAAAATTTCCAATAAATCTTCTTTACTATCCACCAATTTGCCAGCTTTGTTGGTTAGAGGGAAATCAACATTTAATAAACCATCATTAAGCAACATTTGGAAAACGGCGAATTTATCCTTAAAAACTTCACCATCGTTATCTTTGATAGGGTATTTCAGAGAAGCTAAAGGTGAATCACGAAGTATGGTATCTAAAACGCCGCCCACAACATCGCTAACAGGTTTTAAAATCTTTACAACACCTGTTAAGATCATGCTAAACAAATCTTTGGGAGCTTTAAGTATTGCACCCGAAACATCTCTGAGGGGAAATTGTAGGGCTTTTAAAGCTTCAGCATTAAAGAGTAAACTTAATAATTGTGTTTTGGTTTCTAATATTTTGCCAGCTGTATCGATTAGAGGGAATTTTAAAGTGCTTAAAGCTTCACCACTTATTAGTATTTGTAGTAAGTCCAAGCTTGATTTTAAACTTCGACCAGCAGCATCTGTTAAGGGGAATTTTAAAGATGCTAAAGGACTACCTTGGAATATTAGTTTTAATAGATCCACTTTAGTTTTCAATACTTTTCCGACATTATTGGTTATGGGGAATTTCAAAGAAGTTAAACCTCCTTCCAAAATAGCTTTTAATATATCACCTTTATCCTTAAGAACGCCCTCTATTAACTCGGGCAGAGGTAAATGTGCCAAAGACAAACCACCATCCAAAAGATTTAAAATGAAATCTTGTTTATTTTTCAAAACTCGGCCAGCAACATCGGTTAGGGGGAATTTCAAACCCTCCAAACCACCAGCTATGAAGAATTCAATAATCTCTGGTTTATTCTTGACAACAAAGCCATTTTTGTCCACCAAAGGTAAACCCAAAGAGGACAAAGCCTTATGATCCAGCAGACCTCTTAATATATCACCAGTATTTTTTAAAACGCGTCCAGCTTTATCAGTTACTGGATAAGTGATTTTGTGTAGACCACCATGTATGATTAGACTTAAGAAAGTACTGGGTGTTCTTATTAGTTTGTTGGCACCATCTTTTAAGGGATATTGCAAAGTCGATAGAGAACCATTATCCACCAATAATTTCAGAAGATCTTGTTTGTTAACGAAAACTTTGCCAGCAGCATTGGCCAAAGGAAATTGAATTTTGTCTAAACCATTGCTTAATAAAATTTCAAATAAAGCAAATTTCGAGGGATAACTACGATCGGATTCATCTCTTAAAGGAAATTTCAAAGAAGACAATATATTATCGCCCAACAAAGTTTCCAAAAGATCATGGGCTTCTCCCACAACACCACCCACAATATCGCTAACAGGTTTCAAGATTTTACCCAATACAGTTTCCAATAAAGATTTACTATTTTTCAAAACTCCACCATCAGCATCTGTTAGAGGGAATTTAAGCTGAGACAAAACCTTGCCATTTAAGAGAAAACCCAAAATATCCTCTTTGGATTTCAAAACTTTGCCATTAGCATCACGTAAGGGAAATTCTAGAGAGGCTATTTGCTTACCATTTAATAGAATTTCAAGCAAAAGGGAGGCATCTTTAACTATATTACCCACACCATCTGTTAGGGGGAATTTTAAAGTGGAAAGAGGACTATTTTTGAATAAAATAGTTAATAGATCTATGGGTTCGTCTAAGATCTCTCCAGTTTTGGTAGTTAAAGGAAATTTAAGAGCTGATAAACCACCTTCCAATATGAGTTTAATAAGATTTCCTTTCTCCTTAAGACTACCCCCTATAATATCAAATGTTAGCAGTTGAGACAAGGATAAACCATCATCAATTAGATTTAATACAAAATCTTGGGAATCCTTTAAAATATTTCCTATTTTATCGGTCAAGGGGAATTTTAAACTTTTCAAACCTTGGGAGAATAGCAATTCCAAAATATCATCAGGTTTTTTTAACACAACACCTGATTTATCTGTAAGCGGGAAGTTTAGTGTGTCTAAAGTTTTACTATCCAATAGTAAACGCCAGAGATCTCCTACATCTTTAAGCGTTTCACCTGATTTATCAGTTATAGGGAATTTAATTTTATACAAACCACCATCAAGTATAAGATTTAATAATGTTGCTGGATTTCTAATTAATTTTCTGGCACCATCTCTTAAGGGATATTTCAAAGATCCCAAAGGACTATTTTCCACTAGTAATGTTAGGAGATCTTTGGTATTTCTTAAAACCTTGCCAGCAACATTAGTTATAGGATATCGTAAACTGGATAAACCGGTATTTAGCAGAAGTTCATATAAAGCAAATTTATTTGGTAAACTTTTGCCGCCTTCATCTTTGAGAGGAAATTGTAATTTAGACAAAACACTATCATCCAACAAAGATCCCCAAAGATTTTCAGCACCATCTAATACCCCTTCCATGATATCAGTTACTGGTTTCAAAATATTTCCTAGTAGAATTTCCCATACAGATTTTGTATTATTCAAAATTCCCCCAGCTGCATCTTTTAGAGGGAATTTGAGGGACGATAAAGTTTTGCCATTTAACAAAATACTTAAGACATCATCTTTAGTCTTTAAAACTTTACCCGTAACATCGGTTAAGGGGAATTGTAATAGTTCTTCGTTTACCAAAGCTTCCAGGAAATATTGTACATCCGTTAAACTATCGCCAGCAGCATCAGTTAAGGGGAATTTTAGTTGTGATAAAGGGCTATTTTCAAAGAGTATGGTTAGAAAATCTAAAGGTTCTTCTATTAGCTTTCCTGTTGGTGTAGTTAAGGGGAATTTTAATTTTGATATTCCTCCCTCCAAAATAAGTTTCAATAGATTATCTGTCTCCTTTAGAGGTCCTTCAATTATATGCGATATTGGTAGTTGTGTTAACGTTAAGCCTCCATCTATTAGATTTAAAATAAAATCTTTGGAGTCTTTTAAAATACTTCCCTTTACATCTGTTAGAGGAAATTTAAGGCCCTTCAAACCTTTAGAGAATATAATTTCTAAAACATTTTCAGGAATTTCTAAAACTTCTCCTAGCTTATCGGTTAAGGGAAATTTAAGAGCTTTTAAAGCTTCTTTGTCAAATAATCCCTTAAGTATATCTGACAAATTTTTAAGAATATAACCAGTTTTATCGGTAATGGGAAATTTGATTTTGCTTAAATCACCTTCGAGTATAATATTCAAAAGAGCTGTTGGATTTCTTATGATTTTTCTAGCAGCATCTCTTAGGGGATATTTCAAGGAAGATAAAGCTCCATTATTCAAAAGTATAGTTAAGAGATCTTTGCCACTTTCCACAATCTGGCCATTAGCATTTGCCAGAGGAAATTCTAGTTGGGATAAACCTTTGTTTAGTAAAATTTCTAATAAACCAAATTTGTCTGGTAAACTTCTGCCAGTTTCATCTTTTAAGGGAAATTTAAGTGATGATAAAACACTGCCATCCAACAAAGAACTTAAAAGATCATGGCCACCTTCTAAAACTCCTTGCACACTATCAGTTACTGGCTTCAAAATGCCTCCCAACAAAGTTTCTAATATAGTTTTAGTGTTCTTTAAAACGTTGCCCTTAGCATCAGTCAATGGAAATTTGAGAGCAGATAAAGCTTTGCCATTTAGCAGTAAACTTAAGAGATCATCTTTGCTCTTAATAACTCTAGCGGCTACATCGCTTAAGGGGAATTCTAAAGAGTTTAAAACATCTCCTTTTAACAGTAAATCCAATAACGCCTGTTTGTTCTTAAGAACTTTGCCGGCAGCATCTGTTAATGGGAATTGCAGTTGCGAAAGTGGTCCTTGTTCAAATAAAATCTTTAAGAAGTCTGCAGGATTTTTCAATATATCACCAGCCACATTTATCAAAGGAAATTTGAGATTTCCTAAACCCTTTTCCAATATGATTTTTAAAAGATGCGAAGTATCTTTTACAGCTCCCTGAATTGCATGAGTTAGGGGTAGATTAGCTAAAGACAAACCGCCATTAATTAAATCCAAAATGAAATCATGTGAATCTTTTACTATCGAGCCAGCTATATCCGTTAAGGGGAATTTTATTCTGCCCAAACCATTTAACAGCAAATTATCCAAAATATCACGTTTAGTTTTCATAACAGTACCCGCAGCTGTTGTTAGGGGTAAGCCCAAATGACTTAAAGCTTCCTTGTTAAAGAGAATTTTTAAAAGTTCAGCTTGATTATTTAAAATATGGTCAGCTACATCTGTTAGAGGGAATTTCAAAGCTGCGAAACCTTCATCAGTTAGAACTTTCGCTAAATCATGTTTATCTTCTAAAACATTTTGTTCGCCATCTTTTACAGGGAATTTTAGATAGACTAAAGCATTGCCATCTATCAGTAAGGACAAGATATCTTCGAAGTTATCAAACTCTACACCATTAACATTTGTTATGGGAAAATCTAGAGTAGCTAAACCACCTTCTATTAAAAGTTCTATTAAATCAAATTTATCTTGCAAAACTTTACCGCTGACATCGGTTAAGGGGAATTTGAGATTGTTTAAGGCCGAACCTTTTAGTAAAATTTGTAAGACATCTTGGGCCGTGCTTAAAACACCATCAACTACATCGTCTATTGGTTTTACTACACTGCTTAGCAAAGTTTCCAATAAAGCAGAAGGTTTTTTCAAAACTTCTTTAGTCCTGTCTGTCAAAGGGAATTGCAAAGTATTTAAGCTTTTAATATCTAATAAAGCACTCAAAATATCATTTATATTTGTCACAACTTTCCCATTGGAGTCAGTTAGGGGAAAGCTTAGATCAGAGAAAAGATTAGCATTTAATAAAACTTGCAAAAGATCATGTTTGTTTTGCAAATTATTTCCATTGGCATCAGTTAGAGGGAATTTAAGCGAAGCTAAAATGCTGCCCTCAAAAAGTTTACTTAATAAATCCACTTTATCTTTCAAAATATTGCCAGCTGCTGTAGTTATGGGGAATCTTAAAGACCCCAAACCTTGCTTTATTATTATTTTTAATAAATCTTCTGGAGTTTTTGCTTCTTCTCCCAGTATGTCCGTTAGAGGCAGATTTGACAATGACAAACCTCCTTCTAAGAGGTCCATTAAAATATCATGTGGACCCCTTAATACAGAACCGCTGACGTCAGTCAAAGGGAATTTTAAAGCACCCAAACCTAAACTTAAAAGTTTTTGAAGAAAATCTGTTTTGTGCTTGATTACACCACCCTCTCTATCGTTTAAGGGAAATCTTAGGGCCGTTAAAGCTTTGTTGTCCAAAAGTTTTTGCAACAAGTCAAATTTGTTATTTAAACTAGAACCGGTTTTATCCATAATAGGGAATTTCAAACTCCATATACCTCCTTCCAATAAAGCTTTTATGAAAGCATGTTTATTTTTCAAAAGCTTTTTGTTGCCATCTGTCAAAGGATATTTTAGGGAAGACAAATCACTGGCATCGTATAGTGTCAAGAGTATGCCCTTAATATTCCTTAAAATCTTGCCAACATTATTGCTGAGAGGGAATTTTAAACTTGCCAAAGCCTTCTCCAAAAGAGCTTCCAATAACCCAAATTTATCTTGTAAAACTTTGCCTTCATTATTAGTTAAGGGGAATTTTAGTGAAGGCAAAATATTGCCTTTAAGTAGTATTGTTATAAGATCCTGTACACTATTCAAAGCTCCTTGCACATTATCAGTCAAAGGTTTCAAGAGCGACAGAACAGCATTGAGTACTATTTCCAAAAGAGAAGGCAAATCTTTGACTATTTGTCCGGCGGAATCCGTTATGGGAAAGGTAAAAGCTTTTAAGGCCTCACCATTTAGTAATTTACCCAGAAGACCAGCTTTAGTTTTAATAATTTTGCCATTTCTATCGCTTAAAGGAAATTCTATGTTAGCTGCAGCTTTGTCATCCAATAAAGTTTGTAGTAGGGAAGATTTATCTTGCAGTTTAAAACCATTAGCTGCTGTAAGTGGAAATCTTAGAGAAGCTAAAGAACCTTTATCGAATAAAGCTTTTAAAACATCTATTTTATCGGCAAATGTAGAATCAGAGGCATCGGATATAGGAAATTTAAAGGCCTTCAAGCCTCCCTTCAAAACTGCTTCCAATAAGGCTTGTTTATCCTTCAAAACTCCCCCTAATAAACCGGAAAGAGGGAAATTGCCCAAAGAAATGCCGCCACTTAACAAAGATTGCAGAAATGATAATTTATCATTGGTTATGCCTCCTGCAATGCCTCCGATAGGAAATTCTAAGCCTGCCAAAATACTGCCATCAAATAGAGTCTGCAAAACGTCCTCCTTGTCTTTAAAAATCTTGGCAACATCATTGGTTAAGGGGAATTTAAGGGCTGATAAACCACCATTTAGTAGTATAGCCAAAAGGTCGGCTTTATCTTTAAGCTTATCTTTACTATCATTGATGATAGGATAGCTCAAAGAAGCTAAGGCATCTTTATCGAATAGTAAACTCAATAACTCGGACAAATCATTTAATATTTCACCAGCCTTATCGGATAAAGGAAATTGTAGTTTACTTTGTAATAGCCATTGTATTAATTGCTCTTTATCTTTGATTGCCTCACCCTTAGCATCTGTTATAGGGAATTGATAATCCGCTAAAGCACTTTCATCGAACAAAGCATCCAAAAGATCAGCCTCATTATTAAATATTATCCTTGATTCGGTTGACAAAGGAAAATCTAAAGCATCTAAACCTTTAAGCAATAAGAAAAGCAATAAATCATCTTTGTGCTTTAAAATATTTCCCTCAGCATCGTTGATTGGCAATTTAAGAGCAGACAAAGCATCATCATCTACTAGGGCTAACAAAAGATCAGTTTTATCATGTAAAATATTACCGGCCACATCAGTTATGGGGAATTTAAGAGAAGGTAGGCCACCTTGCAACAATATATTCACCAACGATTTCTTATCCTGTAAAATTTTCTTAACAGCCGCCGCTAAAGTTGCTACGAAATCGTTAATATCCTGCAACACTTTTCCGGTACTATCGGTTAAAGGGAATTTTAGCAAGAATATGCCACCTTCCAACAAAGTTTTTAAAACATCTCCCTTACCTTTGAGAACTTTACCATTTGCTAAAGTTAAAGGGAAATTTAAGGCTCTTACTGCCCTAACATCAAATAGAGATTTGAGTAAACTGGCCGGGCTATTAAAGGATTTATCATTCGCATCTTTTAAGGGGAATTTAAAATGTTTAAATATAGAGCCATCCACAATGCCTTGTAAGAGATCTTGTTGTTTGTTTATATTGTCACCAGAAGCATCTTTTAAGGGATATTTGAGTCCTTTAAGGGGTCCTCTATTTATTACAAACTTCAAAATATCCAAAGGTGTTTGGAATTTTTTACCCGCCTTATTGGTAACAGGAAACTTAAGAGACCCAAAACCTCCTTTAAGCAACAAGGACAATAAATCGCCTTTGTCTTTTAGCATTTCACCTATTTTATCTGTTAATGGAAATTTGATGGGTAGAAAAACACCTTGATTTTCACCACCCATAATGCCTCCCACAATATCTGTTATGGTTGTATTGTCCTTCGGAAAACCACCACCATTTATTAATGCATTGAGGAGGTCGAATTTATCATTTAAATTTCCTCCTTTACTGTCGGTTATGGGAAATTTAAGTTTCGCTAGACCACCGTTAATGAGTGCCTTTAGGAAAGCTTGTTTATTGGCCAAAATAAGTCCAGCACTGTCGGTAATGGGAAATTGGAAATCATTTAGGTATTGATTATCGAATAATTTCTGTAAAAGTTCAGCTTTGTTGTGTAGTAAACCTGATAAACCGGGAATTTTAATGGCTGATAAACCTCCTTCCAATAAAGCCAGTAATAAAGTTTTTTTGTCTTTCAACAAACCTCCAGTTATTTTACTAATATCTTGCTCATCAATTGGACTTTCATCATCTCCATCAACTGGACCTTCATCTCCTCCATCAATTGGACCTTCATCACTTTCATCAACTGGACCATTTTCTTCCCCACCAATAGGTCTTTCATCTTTCTCATTAACTGGAGATTCATTACTTTCATCAACTGGACCTTCACCATCGTCTCCATCAGTTGGCTTCTCTTTCTCCCCACTATCTGTGGGTTCTTCATTGCTATTACCAACTGAACCTTCACCATCAACATCACTATCATCAACTGGACCTTCATTTCCTCCGTTAACGGGACCTTCTTCACCTCCATTAATTGGCGTTTCTTCTTCCCCACTATCCACGGGTTCTGTTACATTATCAATAGGACCTTCATTACTACCATCAACTGGACCATCATCTCCACCATCAACTGGTCCTTCATCTCCTTTAACTGCATCTTCTTCACTTCCATCAATTGGCTTTTCTTCTTCACTTCCATCAATTGGCTTTTCTTCTTTACTTCCATCATTTGGGTTTTCCTCTTCGCCACTATCAATAGGTTCTGTTATATTATCAATGGGACCTTCTTCACTGCCATCAACCGGACCTTCATTACTTCCTTCAACTGGTCCTTCAACATCACCTCCATCAATTGGTTTTTCTTCCTCCCTACTATCTGTGGGTTCTGTTTTATTATCAATTGGGCCTTCATTACTTCCTTCATCTCCACCACCAACTGGACTTTCAACATCCCCTCCATCTGCTGGCGTTTCTTCTTCCCCACTATCAGTAGGACGTTCTTCACTTTCATCAATTGGACCGTCATCACCTGCATTAGTAGGCTTTTTATCCTCTCCACTATCAGCGGGTTCTGTTGAACTTTCACTATCCTTACCATCATTTGGATTATCATCGTCCGCAGGTTCTGTAATATCAACTGCATCCTCATCACTTTCCACAATGGGACCTTCGTCTCCTCCATTTGTGGGACCTTCATCTTCTCCGTTCAATGGTTTTTCTTCCTCACCACTATCAATGGGTTCTTCTGGACCTTCGGGAATTTTCGTTAACGGTAAACCATTTGCCAAAAGTTTTAATAGGAAATCTTGAACTCTTTTCATAGTGACTCCCGTACTATCGGTTAGAGGAAATTTCAAAGCCTTTAAGGCAATATTGAAAAAATGTTGGATTAAGTTTTCTTTGTCTTCTAAAACATATCCTGAATCATCTGTTAAGGGAAAATCCAAAGCATTTAAAGATTCATAATCCAAAAGACTTAAGAATAGATCAGCTTTGTTTTTTAAAATATGATGGGCAGCATCGATTACTGGAAATTTAATCGCAGATAATTTGTCTCCTATTAGGGTTCTAACCAAATCATGTTTATCTTTTAGAACTTTGTGTGTAGCATCGCTAAGAGGGAATTTTACATTAGCTAAAAGACCATTATCAATTAGGAATATTATGAAATTCTCGAGATTATCAAAAACTTCTCCCTTTCGATTGGTTAATGGGAATTTCAAATTGTTAAAACCTTGATCTATAAGGAATTCCAGCAAAGCATATTTATCTTGCAAAACATTATGTTCACCATCTTTTAAAGGGAACTTAAGAAAATTTAAAGCGTCACCTTCCAAAAGAGAATCTATTAGATTTGGTATTTCATTAGTAGGTTGTTCTTCTCCGACATCAGTTCCCTGTTTAAGAGCTTTCAATAGGTTTCCAATAAGAGTTTCCAAGAACTCTTTTTTGTTTTGTAAAATTTTATCGTTGATATCTTTTAAGGGAAACTTTATGCTTTGCAAGGCTTGGGGATTTAGCAAAAGACCCAATAAATCGGCTTTAGTTTTAAGAATACGACCAGCAGTATCAGTTAAGGGGAATTTTAAGGCAGCCAATATATCTTTATCCAATAAGGCATGTAAAAGATCCGATTTCTTTTTCAGAATCAAGCCAGAGACATCAGTTAAGGGGAATTGTAATGAAGATAATATACCTCCCTCGAATAACTCATTTAATAAATCAAATTTGGATTTAATAACAGTTCCCGCATCAGTTGTTAAAGGGAAATTTATGGTGGAGAAACCTTTGTTTAATAAAATTTGTAATAAATTATCTTTATCGGCCACCACTTGACCCACTAAATCATTAAGGGGAAAATTGGGGAAAGAAAGTCCACCTTCCAAGAGATTAACCAGGAAATCTTGTTTGTCTTTTAAAATTGAGCCTTTGGAATCTTTAAGAGGGAATTTCAAAGATACTAAGCCACCCGTTAATATAGACTCAATGAATTCTTGAATATTTTTAATAACTTTATCATTGTCATTTGACAAAGGAAAGTTAAGAGCATTCAAACCTTCATAATTTAAAAGATTTTTTAATAAATCTTTAACATCTTGTATAACGTTACCAGAGGTATCGGTTAGAGGGAATTTTAAAGCCTTCAAACCACCTACAACTATAGTATCCAATAAAGCTTTTCTATTGCGTAAAATTTTGTTAGTGGCATCTTTTAAGGGATATTTTAAGGATTTTAAGGGTCCTTTTGCGATCAGAATGTTAATTAAATCCTTTTTGTTATTAAACACTTGGCCCTTATCGCTTAGTAGGGGAAATTCTAAAGATTTAAAGCCTCTATCTAGTAGAAATTCCAATAAAGCTAATTTATCTTTTAAAACATTGTCATCTTGAGTGATTAAAGGAAACTTAAAGGAGGTTAATGATTGATCTCCTAAGATGATATTCAAAGTATCTTCCAAACCATTTAAAGTTCCACCCACAGTATTTGTAACAGGTTTGAGTAGAGACAGAACAGCATTTAGCACAATATCCAAAAGACTTTGCAAATTTTTGACTATTTTTCCTGAAGCATCAGTTAAAGGAAATTTAAATGCCTTTAGAGCAACACCATTCAATAATTTACCCAAAAGACCAGCTTTAGATTTCAATACTCGTCCTGACACATCGCTTAAAGGGTAATTTATTTTAATATCATTTATCAAGGAGTTCAATAGTTCAATTTTGTTTTTCACTCTGCCTCCTTCGGTATCAGTTAAGGGAAATTGTAAATCCTTTAAAGTGCCATGATCATATAAGGAAGTTAGAATATCAATTTTATCTTTAAATATACCACCTTTAGCATCTCTTATAGGAAATTTAAAGGCTGCTAAACCACCTTTTAACACCGTCTCCAATAAAGCTTCTTTATCTTTTAAAACTCCACCCAATAAACCGGTTAAAGGGAAATTAGTTAACGATAAACCATTTCCTAATAACGACTGTAGAAATGACAATTTGTCTTGTGTTACACCTCCAGCTATGCCACCTATGGGGAATTCCAAAACCGATAAAATACTGCCATCAAACAAAGATTTCAGGAAGTCTAATTTCGTTTGCAAAACTTTGCCTTGACCATTAGTTAACGGGAAATTTAGGGTTTGTAAACCACCATTTATTAAAGCTGCTAAAAGATCTGCTATATCACCTAATTTCTCTTTGTTGGCATCAATCAAAGGAAAGCTTAAAGCTTTTAAGGCATCAGCATCAAACAGTAAAGCCAAAAGTTCCGACAAATCATTTAGAATTTCACCTTGATTGTCTTTTAAGGGAAATTCTAAATTGCCTGTAAGTAAAGCTTGTATTAAAGCTTCCTTATCTGCTATAATCTCGTGGGCCTTATCGCGTATAGGAAACTTTAAGCCTTTTAGAGCACTGGCATCATATAAAGCATCTAAAAGATCAGCCTCATTGGTTAATCTTAAGCCACGACTATTAGTCAAAGGAAATTCCAAATTATTTAAACCACCTTCTAAGAGAAACATTAACAAGTCATCTTTGTTATTCAAAATATTGCCATTAACACTTTTCAGAGGAAATTTCAAATTATTCAAAGCATCACCATCGATTAAAGCTGCCAAAATATCTGCTCTCTCATGTAAAATAATGCCCGATATGTCAGTTATGGGAAACTTTAGAGCGGGCAAACCTCCAGCTAATAAAACTTTCAAAAGAGTTTGTTTGTCTTGTAAAATCTTCTTAGCCGCTGTGAATATGGTGCCTAATAAGTCAGGCTGGCCTTGTATAACTTTACCGGCCACATCTGTTAAAGGAAATTTTATTAAAACTAAGCCTCCTTGCAGTAAAATTTTCAAAAGATCTGGTTTTCCTTTTAACCTCAAACCATTAGCGGTTTTCAGGGGAAACTTTAGACTGGCCAAAGCTTTTTCATCAAACAACGAACCCAATAACATTTCAGGACCATTAAATACTATGCCCGCTTTATCTGTTAATGGAAATTTTAAAGCTTTAAAAAAATCACCGCTTACCAGGCCATCCAATAAAGCTTGTTGATTTTGTAATATAGAACCCTTAGAATCTGTTAAGGGAAATTTTAGCGTACTAAGAGCTCCACCCTCAATAAGGGCTAATAAAAAATCTTCGGGACCATTTAGTTTAACTCCCAGTTTATTAGTTAAAGGAAATTTTAAAGCCTCTAAGCCTCCCTTAAGCAATAAAGCAAATAAATCAGCTTTACCTTTTAACACCAAACCTGCTACATCTGTTAAGGGAAATTTGAGTGGCAATAAAGCTCCTTGCACCTCACCTCCCAAAATGCCACCCACTACATCTGTAATGGGACCAAAAGCTTTACTGCCCAATAAAATATCCAATAAATCCGTTTCAGTTTTTAAAATTCCTCCTGCTTTATCTTTTAAGGGAAATTTCAGCTTTAATAATTCACCATTTAATAAAGCTTTTAAAAAATCCTCTTTAGTTTTTAGTAAAAAACCAGCAGCATCTTGTAAGGGAAACTGAAAAGCTTCCAAAATTCTGCCATCAATTAAAGCTTGCAATAACACCTCGGGGTTACGAAGAATGGCACCACCAGGTAACTTCAAAGCTGATAAACCATCTTGTAATAGAGCTTTTAAGAGATCCTTTTTATCCTTAAACAAACCACCATCTATACCAGAAATGGGATATTTTCCTCCAACCAAAAGATCTTCCAGGGTACCCGTCAACTGTGTTATAGAGGAGAAACCCTGGCCATCGAACAAAGCTTGCAAAAGATTATTTTGATCTTTGAATACAGCGCCTTTTAAATCGGTTAGGGGATATTTAAGTTTAATTAAACTGCCATCCAAAAGCAGTTTAACGAAATCCTGTTGAGTTTTTATTACAAAACCAGCGGCATCTTTTAGGGGAAAATTGAAAATCTTTAGAAATGTTTCCAATAAAGGTGTGAGTAAAGCTTTTTGTGCTTGCAAAGCTATGCCGGCAGGAAATTTAATGGCTTCTATGCCGCCATTAAATAAAGTTTTTAATAAATCATTTTTATTAACCAAAACATTACCACCAGCTCCGGTTAGAGTTACACTTTCGGTGGGAACTGTCTTCACAGGGCCTTGTAATACACCACCTGTAACATCACCCACACCTTTTAATAAAATTTGTGATAAATCTTTTTTAGTTTTTAAACTTTCGCCTGTTTTATCCGTCAACGGAAATTTTAACTTTCCTATGCTGCCATCTATTAAAGCTTTAACGAATTCTTGTGGACTTTTCAGAATAAAACCAGCAGCATCTTTTAGGGGAAATTTCAATAAATTAACATTAATGATTTTCAATAATAATTGCAACACCGATTCCTCAATTTGTAACATGCTTCCCGGCAATTGTATGGCTGAAAACCCTCTTTCAATTAAAGCTTGCAATAAGCCACCAATATTTTGTATTGATATTCTACCCGCACCAGAACCAAAGTAATCTGCCAAACCAGAATCTTGAAATAAACCAGTTATGGTAGCTGGTATTGCTCCCTTCGTTAGTAAAGCATCTAATAAATCAAATTTGGTTCTTAAAATATCGCCCACTTGATCGGTTAAGGGATATTTAAGTTTTGCCAAATTCCCTTCCAAAAAAGCTTTAAGAAATTGTTGTTTAGTTTTCAATATAAAACCGGCCGCATCAGTTATAGGGAATTTAAATAGATCCAACGAATCCGCATCCAATAATGATTTAATAATTGAATCTATATCAGGCAATAGTTTACCAGGTAAAGGAAGATTTCCTAAGCCACCCTCCAAAATCAATTGTAATAAAGTTCTTTTGCTGCCCACAATGCCACCAGTTACTTGACCAACTGTTATGGGAAAGTACCCGGTAGAGCTACCTACTAAACCATCAAAAGGTGTCTTCATATCTATACGAAATAAAAACAATATTCAACAGTTCTCTTAAATTCATATAACAAATCAGATACCATGATTTCCTAATCCTCCAAATATTTGTTCTACTTGTGAGAAGCCGGGAGAAATTTTGGGCCTCGTTGCTGGTAACATAACCACATGATAACCGGAGGACTCATGTAGTATAGGATCATTTTCACCACCCTTCTTAACAATATCTCTGCCAAAAGGATCTCTTAGCAAAGAGGATTTTTTATTTTCGATTTTTCTCACTAAACTGCGTGGAACTCTCTCAAGAGAGAGATTTACATCCTCGCCCACTGAAAAAAATTAATCAACAATTTTTAACAAACTTGCCACCAATTCTAATTCAGTTCTAGTTCAGTTCAAGTTCAAGATCAGTTCTAGTTCAGTTCTAGTTTAATACTAGTTCAGTTCT
>JACGTJ010021747.1:0-12686 GCA_014858695.1 Chrysomya rufifacies | reverse complement strand
TTAGATAAGTCTTTCCTGGTGTTACAAACTGAATGACGGACGAACTTATTATACCCTCTATCACCACCTTTGGTGGTGTAGGGTATAACAACAAAATTGTATTAAAAATACAGTGCTGAACTTCATAGCAGCAATTACATACATACATTTAGAAAATTTGATACATTTTAGAAAATTTGTCATTTTATTTTGAAAAACTTTATATGCATATGAAATGCAGATAAACTGATATACAATACACACATATATGATTAAGTTTTCGTATGCATACATTTGTATGTGTGTTTATCTGTGTGGTTCTATTATAGCCTGTCGCTTTTGCATTTCTTTATCTTCATGAATATGAAAATGTTTAGATGAATGTTTTAAAAGTAGTTTATTGTACTCGTGTGAATGTATACGTTTGTATCATTAATGCTGTTTGTATATTTCTGTATGTAAATATAAATAGTTTTACTGCAATCATTTTAATATTTACAACATGTAGACATTCTTTATTCGTATTTTAAGTCGATTCTACTACAAATATGTCCGTCTATTCGTCTGTCTGAATGTGAATTTTTCAACATGAATATCCTTTTATTCGCACACAAACACACACACTCACACACACTCACTGAAACACATTTTTATACATAACAATATTGTGGTTGTGGCATTGATTGTTCTAACTATATGTATGATTGTCATTGAATACGTTTGTATGTATGTTTGTATATATGTTTTGTATATTATTTATTTCTAGAGTGTTGGCAAATAAATTTCTCACACAAAAATTACACTCGACAAAAGATAGATCTAAAATATCAACAATTTAAGAGAACTTGGCTTGTTCAACATTTTCATGTTGAACTATATACATACATACATACAAATCTAGTAATCTTTTTTTTATCACATAAAACTAAGGAAGGAAGAAAAATACACCCTCACATTTGTTTATGCATTTTATACTTTGTTTTGAATGTATGAATGTGAGTGTGTCTATGTAAATATATACGCTTTGTGTAGACATTTTGTCAATTTGTTTTTATGAATGCGGGTAAAATATTGGTTTTAATGTTGAAACAACATTAATGTGGTTTTCAAAATGTTCCAATAACTTGCAAATAAATGATTACCATTTTGCCATAAATTGACATTTTTTGTGGACATTTTTTCAATGTATTATACGTTCAAGGCTAGATAATTTATTTTGTATGTTACAAATAATACGATATATATATTTTGATTTGTATATAAATTAAGATTACAGCAGAAAAAAAATATACATTTTTATGTCATTTTAAGGGCAAAATATATGATCTTACATCCATCGGTTTGTTAAAGTAAGAAAGCCATTTAAATTTCTTGCGAAAGTGCATGAAATTTAAAAGTTTATAATTTTGCTTAAATGCTAGTTATATTACTTGGACCATATTATCTATTCGTAAACATTAATCTTGTTAATCAACCCATTGCTGCAAAACTTTTCAAATGTTCTTCCAAAATAGGAAACACCAAAATATGTGAGTAAGGTAACAGTTTTGAAGATATTTTGTATAACTATTTCGATAAACACGAAGCCTATTCAAATTGGTTACGACTGGTCCATTCATTGACCTAGCATACAATGGTGTAATAGTCGACAATTTAAAATTGTCAACGGACTGATCACTTTCAAACCTTACATAATTTACACTGAGAAAAGCAAAAAAAAAAGTGTTAGTTAAATAAAATTTAGCAAACAAATTAAATAAAATGCTCTGAAATATAGTAAATAAATCCAATTAATATAGTAGGTAATTGAATTTGTACCTATCACCAAAATACAAAACAGTATAACATCGACAAATAATTCCAATTAAAAATTAATTAAGTGAATGATTGAAAGTACAAATTTTAATTAATTAAATTATTTTTTAACCCTCTTTTACTTTTTTACACAGAAAAAAATAAAATATTGCACTAGTTTACTCTGGATTGATTCTTTCAATTAATGTGTTAATTAAATTTACTTCTATATAAGGCTTTAATAGCTTCGGTGGAAATCTCTGCGTTCCAAAGATAATCCCTATAAAAACAATAACACAAAAATCCCAGGATTGATCCAAAAAAATATTCCTCCTACCATTATAACCCTTCATACCCGGTTATATTCTCGGGAGAAACACCATAACTAGACATCCTTACAATATTTTTGAAGAAGTAATCATAATAACGATTACTTCTTCAAAAATATGGTGAGGAATTATTAACGGTAATTATCAATTCCTTTCTTTTAAGTAGCTCACATTAAATACAATATCATACACAATTTGACACCTTTTCACTGACGATTAGGTACTACAGAGTTATGATATTTTTCGTAATGAAAATTTTATATTGATTCCTAAAGGGTCTTATCAGCCGAATCACGGTGGTGGGATATTCCTTTAAATGGCTTCAAAATTGGATACTGTTTCAAATATATCCTGTTATGGGATACCTTACAGTCCATAATCTTAGTCAACTCTTAGATATTCATTAGTGAAATTTTTTGTACAAATACTCTAAATTCAGAAACAAACAGGTCGTATTCCCACAACTTTTAAACTTGAGATCCTTTTCGAAAGATTGATAATATAAAGGATAATTTGGAAGTAAATTGTTTTAGAAAAACCAAACTGTTAAATATCCTTTCTATGTAAGGACCGAAAAAAGGAAAAACCATATTAATATGCCATTGACCTTTACAAGGTAATTAAAATTAATTTTAAACTTCAAATAAAATTGTTATTTAAATGATGTGGGATTATTCAAAAACAAATTTCTACCCTCCCCTCTTATACTCGAATCCATATCCGTTTGTTTTGTAAGTAAGGATGTGGGTAAAATGAAAAGTGTTTCTGATTTATAAAGTCAACCTTTATTTGTATTATGAACAAAAAAATAGAAACGATAAAACACCCTAGTTATCAGTACATATTGATTTTTATAAGATTTTTTTTTTTACAAATTTATAGAAATATAAATGCTTTTAAGGGTTGATTAACATCAATATGAAATAATAATATTGATGAGTATGATGACGACTACGAGTATTAGATGAGAGATGATGGTTTAAATTTCTTGGGTAACCTTTTTTAGCACGAATAAAAGAAATAAAACATAACATTTAAAGTCAATTTCTTAAATCTTATTGATCTTAAATTAACATTTACCCAGGAAGAATTCATACAAAACATGCAAAACAAACAAAAACAAACCTTGAGGGTAAAGTTTCTCTAACCCTCGAAAATGTGGCAGGGTGTAAAACGACAAATCTTAAGGAAACAATAGATAAGGGGCATATAGATTTATAATTTATATACTTCAAACATACACTATACTTTATGCCAACTAACACATACAAACAAATATACAATAATATATGTACGTACGTACGTATGTAATTTACAAAAGTTTATTTTGTGTGTAAATCTTGTGTGAGTGAGTGGGCTGCATTTTACTTAAAATGTCTTTTAGTCGTTGAATCTTTGTATTAATATTGTTAAAATATATAATTATTTCTATTTTGTAAATGTGTTAGTGTTTATTCACGTGTATATGTATTTTATAGCAATATGCATGCATATGAAAGAAACTTTACTCCTCAGGATATTATTATTATCGTTTAGCTCACTTAAATTTTATGTATATTAGGTGTAGATGAAAGTTTAGGCAAACAGTTTTTTTTTTCATAAAACAAATTGTTTTGTGGCATGTGTACGAGTATAAAACTTTTTTGCCAAGAAGTTTAAAAATTAAGTTAAAAAGTTTTACTCTTCTTATCAAATTGTAGTTGAACTAAATCAATATACGTATTTACAGTAGAAGGGATTTAATACGTTAATTTTTTTGTTTTACAATAGTATACTATTGAAAATATTTACAGGAATTGTTTTTGGAAAAAAAGACAAGAAACATTGTTTTTAAAATTTATACTTTTCCAATTTTGCGTACCCTTAAGGCTAAGCTTTTCAGATCAGTTCTAGTTCAGTTCTAGTTCAGTTTTATTTCTAGTTCAGTTCTAGACAGATAGAAATCGACATTTTTTATTTCTTTAATAGATTATTTTGTCAACAAATATTAACAGCTAATAATATAGTTATTCTTACACAATCATGCTACCGACATTTTAATGTTCATTTAAGTTGTTCAAGTTGTATAAATAAATATATACAATATACATATATGTGTGTAGGTATGTGTAAGCCCCTATAGATCGTATGTTATATTTCAATCTTAATTTATTTTGTTTGTAAACTTCCTTCCCCATTTTCCGTTAAAAATTGTATAGTATTTCCTTTTTAATATTTTTTTTTTGTTAGCCTTTGTCTTTATACTCTACTTATTTGTTTGTTAAAGCTCACACTCAAACACATATTTATAATACAATATTATTATTGTTATTACTTTTTTATCTACAACACATCAATTCATCCAGTCAACCATTTTTTCTCTACATTTATTTATTCGTTCTTTCATTCATTTACTCATCATACTTTTTTTGTTATCATTTTGTAGTATTTTCTTTTTTTCTTCTTATGTAGAGACAATCGTTTAACTTGTTCCCGACATTCCTTGTATGTTTTTCACTAAATCTTCCTTTTAGTCAAACAATCAACCACACCCTCCTCGCATAAAATGTGTGAGGGGGGAATGTATAAAAAAACATAACATCTTTCCTACATATAATTCATAACAATTCTGTGATTCACTTTGATTTTAACAGAATGTTAACATGAAGCAACTTTATCCTGTATTCTCCTCTTACTTTTTCCTTGTGATATTTTATTATTTTTTATTTTTCGCTGTTTTGTTGTTTTTACTTTTTTTTTGCATTTAATACGGAAATCACGTTTGCCTCTAAGTTTCAGTCATGTTTAGTAGTAGTAGTTTCCCATTCTGTCAAATTTTGTGTACACATTAGTTTTGCTTATGTCTGTCTGTTTCGCTGCCTGAATATTTATTGTCAGTTGGTGGAAAAAATTTGGAAAATATAATTTTATTCGGATTTATGTTTTATAACAATTAAAAAATCATATATTATTTTAAGGGATGTAAATTGTGTCTGGAAATATTTAAGTTAAAGATTTTATAATTATCTATTTTTATTGCTGCAATATCCGGACACTATAACTTTGGCATCAATGCGTCCTGATTGGGAATTTAACATAAAGTCTACTACAGAAATTGTCATATAGACATAGAAAAATATGCATCATTATTCTACTTCACGTACTTCATACTTGAAATATCTAATACATTTCTTCGACAATGTTTGCCTTGAAGTCCTATCTGAAGTTTTTACTATGAACATTAAGGCCTTAGCAACTTCTGTCTTAGAAACTCTGAAAGCTAATTCTTTCGACTTTCCTGTCACCCTATTTTAAACCACCGATTATCTTTTTTCTGAGTAATTAGGATATCATAACTTTCTGTTCATTCATCTAGTAAATGAGCTTTAAAAGATCTGATTTTGAGACATTTACCATGGCGTTAAAAAGGCGTCCCTTTGCAAAAAGTTTTATTACAATTTGCAAACTATTACTAGTGGCAAAACATAACGTTTTTGATTTTGTGTAAACACTGAATTTTTTATCTCTTATTACAATATTTACAAATATTATTTATTCAAGCAAATGAATACTGATGAAGTGTTTAGCGGCACAGAAAATACGAATTAACCAACTTAGGTGAAGGGTATATAAAATTCGTCACAACAGCATATAGCGTTCTTACTTGTTTATAAAATTAAAGTATTTCCATTATTCAAACTATATAACTCAACATATTTAATTATAACATTTATTAACATAATCGCAATACCAAGTTGTTAATGTATAATCAAAAATAGTTGTTTATAATTCATAGGATTATTTAAAAATGCATTAAAAATACTTCTAACATAAACGTTATGTTAAGCACCTTTTATTTTATAACACATTTTCAATATTTTTAGAGTTATAAACAAAAATTGCATAGTTAATATTCCATGACTTATCATTATTTACCGTTTACAGGGCATTCGGTTATTAATTGTTTCCATTTCGTAAAATCCATTCAAATATTTAATGATTATTTAACACGCCTGCAATGTACTATCAGCACTAAACTATTTACATAACATTCCATAATCAATTACATTTTGTAAGCAGACTAACGTCTGTCTGTCCATCGCTCCAACTCTACCGCTAGGCTAGTCAAACATTCGACAATCCTGCTGTTTAAACTCAATAAATGTTCTTGGACTTAAACTCAAAGAAGAAGTAAATTGAACAACAATAACTAAACATGACTACACACATTGGCAAATGAATATAGAAATTCCTTGAAACATAATGCAAATCAGCCATTATAGGAGTCTTAATGCTGTTCATTGTCGGAAAATGACGGCACTGGACACAGAGACACCAACTAAACAACCAACCAATTGACCAAACGACCACATGTCCGTCCATCCATCTGACTGGATTATACATAATACAAACGTACATAAATACAAAATACTTACACATCATCATCATCATCATGACTTGGGTCAAAGTAAATTTTTCGTTTAGTTTAGTTTAATGCGAGAATGTGATTATTCATGGTCCATTAAGTAATGTGCTGTTATTCTCCTCTTACTCTTTCTTGTACTCCCTTCCTCTCACCCAATCACTGCCATTACAAAATACTGTTGCGTTGTTGTTATTTGGTTATATACTCATGAGTAGGATTGTTATTACTTCCATAAATCCGCAACAGAAACCAAGTGTGAAATAATAATTTATAATAACTCATGCTACAATGGCCAAAGAATTTACTACTAAAGTATATGTTCTGGCGGGGATAACAAAAAATGACAGGAGCCCTGTTGTAGTAACTGGCAGTAATTTACTATAACTCACACCAATTGTAAGAAAACAGAGTTAGACAATTTTGTCTTCATAGTTTCTTGTTTCTAACACACCCCACCCCACCTTTTTAAATGATACTTTAAATTCGTTTTTAGTAATGTTTGTAAAAAAAGTAAATAACTAAGGCCTCAAGAGTTATTAACTCACATATTTTACTGCATAAATTCAGCTACTCATCTCTATTGGTGATATTTTACTTAAAGCATTTATGTACAGTATGTATTCATGTATTTTCTGCAAATGTAATCAAGAATAAGTAGTTGGCTCTATGAAATTTTACTAGACTTCAAAACTCTACACTAAATAAACTATAAATATGTTTTAGGTTTAGTTTTTCTCAATAAAGAGGGGTTAAAGTATTTTTGATGGCCAACAAGACTTGTAATCTAATCATTAGAGTGATCGACAAATTTATAGATACTTGGCGATATGTGTTGATGTATGTGATGAATTTAAATTTTGTTTAAAATTCATTTAGTAATAAAACTTGAACAAAACGTTAACTATGGTAATGGAAAAGCGTAACATATCATTTAACACGGAATCAGTTGGTTTAATTTAACCAAGTCTGTTCGTCAGGTCGCATTTTTATACCCTTTACCAACTTAAATGGTATATTGTAACGCATCAGAAGAAAATTTTGATAGAGTTGGTTCCTTTTTTCGTATAGCCCTCATGCAAAAGTATCTCCAAAATGAGGTTGTAACAGTCAAAACCATTAAACAGTCCCAATTTCATTTCGGAGATATCTTGATAAAATTTGGCACGTGGGACTATTTTGTTAAAGGATCCAAGCCTATTGACATTCTTCGTCAATTCGTCCAGCCACAGCCCGGGATGAGATTTAAAGTCCATTAAAAGCTGAAATACATTATACCCTTCACCATAGTTTATCGCAAAATAATTAGTTATCATCTTATTTTATCCATATTTAACGGTTTTACGCATTAAAGTCCCAATTTTGGAAAAATTTTATTAAATAAAGAAATTTGAGGTATATTAAAAGCTTACATACATATATCAAGAGCCTGGAAACCACATTCAGAATGAGGGCTGGTTTAAAAATTGGATCGATCATGATCATCTTCAATAGCCACAATCCAAATTAGTAACCTTTGAAAAACTTCATCTATATATGCCCGAAATTGTGACTTTACCCACATATATAAATATTTTACGCTTTCAGACAATGGTTATTAGGGAAATGGGTTCATGAGTTAAAAATTTAGGATTTTTGAAAGATGTAAACTAGGAAATCTATGACAATTTGAGAGATTATAAGTATTTTTCAAAAATAAACAATTCGTATTGCAAATTGACCTAAAAGTTTAGCTTTTAAAAAGACACTTTTAATTTAACTAAACTATTAATTGATAATACCATAAAGAACATCGTAGCAGTTATAATATAATTTGTAAGTATAATTTTCATGAATAATATAAGACTATAACTTTTAAGTAAAGAACGTAGTTACAAATTTTAAGAAATCTAAACGTTGCAATTCAACAAAACTCTGCCAAAAAATTTAATTGATCTATGCAATTTAAAAATATCATAGTTAATTTATTACCAACCTCTTAAATAATCGAATACTTTATGTTAAATGTAAAATATAAATCATTGTTTTCAATTATAATTAATGCGACTTTGAAGAATGAGCTGCCACTGAGCGCTTAAAATAAAACGAAACAATTTACTTCCATAAAAATAATACTCTAACAAACATCATTAAATCGAAAGACACAATAAAAGAGCACCAAAAGGAAAGGAACAGGTCAAAAATATAAGAAAATAAGAAAGGTAAAAAAAACTGAATCTGTTGGCAATTTCATGCAGTATTTGTTAAGCTGATCAAACATTGTCACACCCATCTGTCTAAATACGCTAACATGAAGCATATACCGTAACACTTACATTCATACAATTTACCTGGTTAAGAGTGTTCTAGTCTAGTGTACTTTTGTGTTTATAATTTACTACCATGTTACGTGCCACAGTGTGTTACTGATAAACTGCATCTTATTGTTGCCACATTACATTTATACATGCTTCAACTTTACTTTTATGAACGAGCCATCAACAACTGCACTACAACAAACCCTCGCATCTTAGTTGTTTATATTCGTGCAACAATTTAAACTACTAAAATAAGAAAACTAATGGCATAAATGAATCTTTTGGTTTGTGTGAGAGTTATAGGTAGCTAGCGAGTGTAAAAGGTACAGCAATTTAAAAGAGTAAACCAGTTATGGGTGCTTTGGTTTGTAAACATCTGTATATACATAGTAATTAACGAGAGTCGTTTATGGGTCCATTTTAAATTTCGAATTTATGTTTAATTTGCAAATTTCCGTCGTCGGTGTGGGCAATCCATATCGGAGCTCGTAAAGCAAACAGTATATAATGAACGATAGTGAAATGGGTTTTATGCAACAAAAATTTGGAGTCCTCCGATTTCTGTCGTTTAAAGCGTTAGTCGCTTTTATTTTGCAAATATTCATTGTTTTATAAACAAAAATGGTATTACAGAAATTTGGTGTCTACTTTGAAGTCGTTATATCCAGCATTAACTATTGAACTGATATACAGCATAAATTTGGGAAGATCTAATACGATATGAGAAATGGGACCATTTTTCAGACTGGTCAAGCATCTAATTACATCCAATCTATGATCAATTTTTTCTTGAGACTTATTTTTGTGGCATCCGCCGAGCTAACCGCTATCAGTATCCCTGTTATAAACGTTTAACAAAAGTAGGCAAAACATGAGTCACAGAGGACATGTGTAGAATCGATGCGGATAAACTACCTATGGAGTGGGTGTCTGATTTGGAGAAAACTGCTCGTTATAAAAAAACGTGTTATAACAATCTTGTCTGGAGTTGTGGTTGACCGTCTGCTACCAGAATCGAATGTTGTAATCCAAGCCTCTGCACATCTCCAATACTTACCTTTTAAACTGAGCTAGAATGGTAAAGATTTGTTGAGGCTATATTTTCCTTATAGGAAAGCCGCTAATATTTATATATACTACGATATCAAGTCGATCTTGTACAACTCTTCCTTGATATTGACAGATGTACACCGATATAGGATGAGAATGATCGAACATTGGAAACAATCGTTTGACATGAGTTCTTGTAATGTTGTTTCTAAAAATCTTTTAAAACCACCAGCGTGTACAAGTAATTTTATATATTTACGCTTACTCTAAAGTATCTGAAAAAATTATATATAAAACAAGTTGAAGTAAAATACCGCCAAACGATCGAGAGATATACTGACAGTCAACGAGTCTGACAAACTGACTAACAAACAAATTTATGTACATACCACAAACACCTGGCGCTATAATGTCTGTTCTTCTTCTTCTTTCGTTAAGACAATCTTTTTCTTCTGGTTACTTGTCTATATTATTTGTGCGAGAATAACAACTAAACTTACACATGCTACAAACATTCTTTTGTGAACTAATCTGTCAGATTTTTATACATATATTTTTAACTATCTTCTTTGGATCTTACACAGGTAATGTAATGTATTTTATTGTTCTAAACAAGTCGCATATTTGAACACACACACACACACCAACAAAATTGGTGATGGATTATTTTTTATTATAAAAATATATAAAAAATAATTTAATGTGAAAAAATGTTCATAATTTAAAATCATCAAGTGCAGCCAAACTGCAACGTGTAATGTGTATTTGTCATTTATTGTTTGATATAAATACTCACTGTGACTGCTAGACGGACGGACAGGCCGACAGACTGAATGTTTGATTGGCATGGTTGCATAAAAAAGGAATACAAATGAAAATGAATGGCACATGTAATGTGTCAAAATGTACAATGGAACTTGTTTCAATAAAAATAAATCATACATCAACACCAATCCAATTTACAGAGCTGCTTGATTTTCGCATAAAATAAACGATTCAGCGTAGAGTAACTTAAATCACAAACAATTGTAATTTGTTGGATGTTGAATGACTGAGTGGCTCTAGCAATGTGACCGAATGTTTAAAGTTTATTAAATGTGTCATGTTTCTCCTCATACGCCCATTTTTAAGATCTCATAAAACTAATGAGCCATTCTCACATATTTATTTACACATTCATAGTTATGTATATGAACATTTTTAACAGATGTATTTTATTTGTTCTCTAAAGAAATGTCATTTAATTAGTCATAAAATCCTAAACAATTAGTGGAAATTTCGTTAAATTATGAAATGAAATAAGTATTTTAAAAATAATTTCAAAATTTATAAGTATAAAGCGTTGATTTAAAATTAAAAAAAAAAATATTAAAAGTTTTACCAACATTTGTAGTCATAACATTTTGATAAGGTTTTATAAATATATATTTACAATAAGATTTAATTGTATACCTTACACCACCGTATATGGATAGGGTATAATGCGTTAATGCGGATGTAAAATTGGGAAAAACTTTTCGAACTGCTTTAAGTTTATTGTCCGTTTATCTGGCTGGCTGTCCATGTACACTTGAGCAAGCTCATAGGTTCAATGTTGTAAGTGTTTTGAAATTTGGAACGGATAATTGTTTTGGCACAAGTACAAGTTTATTGAACCGGTAATGAGGTTTTGAACACATAACTCGCTTATGTCAGGTTGTAATTTAATAAAATTTAAGTTTTTTTTATTTATCTTAACTTATGTGCCAAATTTCATTCTAATCGGCTCAATATTTCACTTAACCCCAATACAAATGTTCTCCCAAAATGTTGGTAAAACACGTAAAGATGATAAAAAATGTGGATGAGATTGTAATTTTGTGGATATTTTGATGAAATTTGGCACGGATTATTAATTCGGTTCCAAAGAAGCCTATCAAAAATGGTAATGATTGAATCATTATATCACATACCCCAAATAAAGCTGATCTTCCAGAATAAGGGTCTTAAGTTCAAAATTTTTTAAGAAATATTGGCAGACTAAAACAATTTTAATTGTTTTTATTTAATTTCGAAGATTCATGTAGTACGGAACTGTTAACTCTTCCAGTTTTTTAATTCTCCTTTTTAAATTCGTTCGGAATCCGAACTCACATTTTGTGTTGACAATAGATGTCAATCCAATAAATGAAGTTTGTTCAAAACTGTTGAAATGTACTTAAATTTTTTCAGTCACTTTGCATCAGCGTTCTAGAAATAAATGTTCCTTCTCATTAAAATTTTTGCCAGGACAGTGAAACTACAGTGAATGTCTCATGGGAACCTGAAATTAGGAATGATTTTATATAAGGATATAAAAAGGAGATCATGAAAGGATTTATATCATTGTTTATTTATCGATATATTTAATTGGGAGCCAATTTATGCAAAAATAATTTTTACTAATTTAGTAAAACGTTTCCTGTACTCTGTATAAATTATATTTGGTTAAAGGTTAAAAAAGCTACGCGCTAATAAATTCGTTTACATTTCATAAATATTTAAGCGAATTATATGCTTAAACTTTCATTTCGATGTGTAGGATTACAAAGGGGCTAGAAAAAATAATAAACCGATCATAAGCAATTTTAATATCTATAAAATAGCAGTAAGCATTTTATGATGTTACACCCCCATTTGGAAGAATATTTGGAACTTAGTTGTTCTATTAACATAATCAACATTCCGTTGAACATTTGTATGCTTTCTATGGCGATTTAATAAAAAACAAGTAAGAGTGCTATATTCGGCTGTGCCGAATCTTAAATACCCTCCACCACTCAGTCAGTTGTAGCTAGTTCATGTTAAGTTCCAATT
>JACGTJ010021723.1:0-12971 GCA_014858695.1 Chrysomya rufifacies | reverse complement strand
TTCTAGATCAGTTCTAGTTCGGTTCTAGTTTAGCTCTTAAACTAGAACTGAACTAGAACTGGAATAGAACTGTTCTAGTTCATATTAATTTCGTTTTGTCAAAATAAATCTTTCAAATGAATAAAGTACCAAAACCTCTGCACAGAAGTGCCTCCTTTGACTCATAAATAAGTTTTTATATATAAAATAGAAGAGGTTGTAGATGATGTTTTTTTTTTGTACTAAATGTAGAAAATGTGTTTTATTTGAAAACCAAATTAGAACAAAGAAATTTTTTTAAGAAAAACTAATTTGAAAAAGTAAGTTAAATGATAGCAACAGCTAAAGATGAATAAAAGATTAAATGAGAAACAAAAAATATAACATTAAAAAGAGCAAAATACTTGAAACATTTCGTGGTCAACGTTGTGGAAAAGGTCAATTTATATGTTGGCTTGTTTCGTTGTTTCTATAGCTTTAAAGTCTATACAAATCGTTTGGCTGTACTGTCCAGTTTAAGAAATAAAACTAATAATATAACAAAGGACAACAAAGTAATGTTGTAGGAAATCTCATGCATGGAGATGAAAATAAAGAAGCATTCTTAATTGTCTTTTGCATTAACTTGCTGAAATACATGAGCAACAAGAAATAAATTTGGTTTTAATAATTCGACTTCTTCTCAAATGTTATACTGTAGTATTAGTGTGTACATACATATTAAGTAAGTTTTTCACAAGTAGATTTTCTGTTATCTTTCAAATGAGATTGTGGAAAAATAAAAAACAAGTCCACATACTTTTGTCTTAGGCAAATATCAAAAAGAGATTTTATTAAATTAAAATGTTTTTTTAATTATTTTGATGTTGCTGTTCCATGGAAACAATTTTAAGAAGTTATACATTTTTTAATCTTTTAAATGCTAAAACATTTTGCGGATACTTTATTGCTTTTACGACTTTGGCTTAAGTAGATAGTTATGATTCAAAAAGAAATCATTACTGGGTTATTCCTAAAATTTACGACCTAACAAGGCAGATTTTAAAATTTCAAGTCTTTGATTTTGTTAAAAAGGCATCTGCAAGAATAACACCTTTTAAATTAATTCAATATCATATAAGGATCATATCCTGTTAAACACTAAAGTTAGGCAGCTGGAGGCTTAGTACAAAAAATTTAAAAATTTTTAAAACTGAATAACTTCTCGTTATATTAAGAGATTTTGATAAAAGTTTTGTCCTTGAAAAGGATTTAAGTGCGCGTTTGAAAATTTCTTATAAAAACTACTTGAATATCCTTGAATATCCTGAAAAATGTTTTTTTATTTTTCTACATTATTGTTATTGAGCCAAAATTTCGAATGAGGAATCAAATTATAAGTACTTTTATAAATCTCGTCCTTTTTGAAAGATTTTTTTTTAATTTGATTAACTTTTTCGTACATTACAAAACGTATATCATTTGAAAGGGTTTTAGTATAAGTTTCGTGATTTCTAATAAAATCTATACAACATTCTGTAACATGGGCCTCGAAAATGTCAAAATTTCCTTTATCCTTGAATATCCTGAACATTTTTGTTTTTATGTTCTTTTTTACACAGTGAAATTAGAAACTACAAGGCTATATAAATTATAATCACTTTTATAAATCTCGTACTAAACATTTTTAAGAAAATTGTCCTTTTTGAAGGTTTTCATAAAATTTGAATAACTTTTCCATACATTAACGGTTTTTGACAAAAGTTATGCCATTTGAAATGATTTTAGTATTTGTTTCATAATTTCTAATAAAAAACTGTACATCATCCTGTAACAAGGACCTCGAAAATGTCAAAATATTCTTTATCCTTGAATATCCTGTACAATTTTCGTTTAATTTTCTTTATTTTTTTTCACAGCCAAAATTTCACAGTTATTGAGCCAAAATTTTGTGTTATAGTCTTTAAAGGAACAAAAATTATAAACACTTTTATTTCGTATTAAAAATTTATATGAAAATTGTCCTTTTTGAAGGCTTTTTTTCCAAATTTGAATAACTTCTCCATACATTAACGGACTTTGACTAAAGTTATGTCATTTGAAAGGATTTTTGTATGTGTTTCATAATTTCTAATAAAAATTATACATTATTCTGTGACATGAACCTCAAAAATGACAAATGATTCAATATCCTTGAATATCCTGAAATATTTTCTACTTACAAGATTTACCAAAGTGTTTGTTACCTTCGATGCCCTGGAGATTCCAATTTATAATGTTGGTTTAATAATAACAATATAAGGACCATTTATCAGGATATATAATGGAAATTTTTATATTTTTTAAGGTCCTTGTCTTTGAAGGATGATTTACAAGTTTTATTAAACACTTTGAATGGAGCATCATTTCCAAGGACATTATTTATGTCAAAATCTAATATAAAGAACTTATTAATTTTTTACATAGCTTATACCCCATAGATCAAATCCGAAATGAAAATGTTTTGTACGCCTTGAAAATCATAATAGAGATTATATTGTATTTACAAAATTTTAAAGAAATAAGAGAGATAAAGAAATCTTAGTTAACTCGAAATGTTTTTGGAATTACCCAGCAGGTTTTTGACTTCACAGACCAACCAGGAGCCACAAAAAACTTTGGTTATTTTTGGTTTGACCTAAAATCTGTTAAGTAACTTAGATGTTTTTTATTTCAGTACACTTTCAATAGTAAATGTAAGTCAAGAAAGATTACTTGTACAATTTGTTTCATGATTGAGTAGATGAAAACTACAGTTATATAAAAAGCATGTGGATTTGTTAAACAAGAAGAGATAGTAAAAAGAAGAAAAGTAATGCAATTTTAAAATTTCAAACAAAAACATTAAGTTAAAACAAAATTTTGTTGTAATTCTATAACTTAAGAAACATTTCTTCTATTGAATCGCAATATCTAAAATGCAGTTAGCATAAACAGGTAACCTGAAGTATTTTACCCTAAGGGTAAAATAAACCTTTAATTTCTAAATAACTTTTATAGATCAAGAGAGTATAATGGGTTTGTTTGGAGGTATGTAACCTTCGGCACATTCACTTTGTAAGCTGATTTAACTATGTCCATCCATCCGTCTGGAGTCCGTCTGGTGTACAGCCAGCACACGTGAGCTATTTGCGCAACGACTAGTTTAGGGTTTTAAAGCTATCGTCTTCTAATTGGCAGCTTCGAGGTTTCGTACAAAAAAATTAACAATTTTAGAAATTAAATAACTTCTCATTGCATTTAGAGATTTTGACAAAAGTTATGTCCTTGAAAAGGATTTAAGTGCATGTTTGAACATTTCTTATAAAAACTACACATCATCCTATAACAAGGGCCTCAAAATATGTCATTCACTTTGTAACTAATGTCCATCCGTGCATCTGGAGGTCTAGTTTTACACCTAAACCATTTGCACAACGATTAGTTTGAGGGTTTTAAAGCTACCGTCTTCTAATTGACAGAGATTATTATTTTGGCCTATGGAGAAATCTTATTGAAATTGATCATCATTAGTCCAATAATGTTCTTCCAAAATGAAGAATAATGTCTATATTGTTTTTAAATATTTGGTATAAATTTAGTATACATAACCATTCTAAAGATCTAAACTTATGTTCAAAATTTAATTCAAATCTTTTATTTCACCTGGCTGTCATACAAAAATTCTCCCAGAATGTAGGATTTTCAGTGTATTATGGTATAAATATGAATATCTTATTGCAATTCGGCATTCCTTACTTTTGTCCCAACGATGAAGCCTATTGAAATTGGTCATAAATAGTTAAATTTATTATTTTACGTTCTAAATTTGGTTTCTGTTGATCCATTACTCCACATTGCCCATATAAAAATAACCTTTTGAAATTGAAATTTAGAACATTTGTGCATTAGCTAAGTCACTTATTTCACTTGAATTGTTGAAATATTTTACATTACTGCCTTAATGTACTGTGAGGTATCAGGTAATCGGACTGGACTATAGTTCTCTTACATGTTTTAGACAATTATTCAAATAGTACACGATATATTTTGTTATTGGAAGCCGGAGACTTCAGACTTCCACCTTAAAGTGCAGGGCACTTGGCGAAAACGTGAATTTATTATTAAATTTGTTCACATTTTCGAATGTGATTTTTTTTATTAAAATTTAATGCCGTGACTACACAAATTTTACTATATCATTTCTTTCTTTGATCCTAAATTTTGTAAACACACAAATGTCTCTCGAAAAAGTGACTAAAACATTTTCAAGTTTTTCGCATTTTGGGAGTTTACGTTTAAGTAGTGCCCTGTATTTCATTCAACTCTAAATCCGATTTTGTTATTTAGTGTTGTTAATTCATTTTTTTTTTGTTTTCTGATAAAGCAAGACCCTATGACGTATAAGTAATTTGAAGAGATGTTAATGAAATAAATATTATTCATACGCAGTGATGGAATATAATAATTTAACTTAAGTTAGACGTTAGCTACCACAAATTGACGTATAACAAGAAGATTGCTAATGTCGGTCAAGTTCAACTATATAATACCCTACAACAAATAAGGATTTAAAAAAAATGTATACCAAATTTGATCAAGACTGCGGCTTAATGCAATTATTGAAGTACTCTTTGTTATAAAACCCTTATTTTAGAGATGGAATATTTTTATATGGGACGTATAACTACAAGATTGCTATTATCGTATTTCATTCGACTTTAAATTTTGTTATTTAGTGTTAATTCAGTTGTTAATTAAATTGTTTTTTCTGATAAAGCAAGACCCTATGACGTATAAGCAATTTAAAAACATTTTAAAGAAATAAATATTATTCATACGCATTGGAGGAATATAATAATTTAACTTAATTTAGACGTTAGCTACCACAAATCGACGTATAGAAACAAGATTGCTATTGTCGGTCAAGTTCGACTATATGATACCCTACAACATATAAGGATTTTAAAAAAAGTTCATACCAAATTTGATGAAGACTACTATTGAATCACTCAATGTTATAAAATCCTCATTTTGAAGAGATGAAATATTTGTATATGGACTATGTAAAATAGATTTAATAGAGTGAATATGTGTCAATTTATATCAAGTATCCTTTCCCCAAATGATAACATTGACATTTTCTTCTTCAGTTCCTTCTTGGATATCTGGTAGCGGTAATAAACTTGTATTTTCTAAAACTCTTTACCGATATCAATGAAACTTCCAGAACATTCTTAAAATTTTTCGTTGGTATCCGTTAGAATCGCATAGATGTAAATTCCAACACTTGCAATCATATAATATAGATTTTTCTCTTCAGTAGACTATTTTAAATGTAACATTACGCGAAGGAGTTCTATTTCGCCATATAGCACTTAGACGACAAATTCCTAAAAGACTGGTTTTAGATGGTTAGCGATATTCGTGTCCAATAATACGTCTAGATAGCAAAACGAATTAACCTGCTCGATATTCTAAATGTGTTTTTGATATTATGCTTATTTACTCTGAGACTTGGTGTTGTAAAATTTACTATACACTCAAGTTTCGTTGTTAAAACCGTGACTTATGCCATCATCATAATCAAGTTCCTTCAGTCATCTAGCATAGCAAGCACGATATTGAATAGCAATGGGAACATAACGCAACCTTACCATGTTACCTCTTTTCGCCCTAAAAGGCCACGAAATGAGAACAAAAAGTTCAATTATTCTTTATACCCTGGACAACCTAAGTTTCATTACACCGTTTAACTCAAAATAACTTTGAAGGCGAACTATTTTTTTGCTTGAAAATTTAAAGATTTAAAGATAAAAATCGCACTTTAATACTTTCCAAACAACATTTGTGGGAATTAAATAATGCATTTCAATTTTAAAATTGCTTATATTTCGTAAACATGTAACAAACTTTTATAATAAAACATTAGTACATAATTCTCTACTCGCTTCTAGTCAGTGAACACCCTACTTATTAAATATAAACACCCTAATTTTTATATACTAACTAAAGTGTGATATTCTAAAGTGTGATATTCTATATAGCCTAAACCTAAAAGATAGATGAGTTTACAATATAACTTGTCTTCATGAGTCATTTGATGTTGTGAAATCAGGCACTGTTTGTCTAATAACAGGACAAATCCTAGCATCAGGGAAGTACCTTGTACAGCATTAAATTGACTGTTTCGGGCACAGGGACTCGTTTCGTCTATTTTGGCACTACAATTTGGGCTGTGCGTTACATCCCCGGTTGATAGTTTTGGCACTGCGACTTGAGTCGACATTTTCGACACTCCGACTTCGGTCAACAGTTTAGACACTACAACTTCGGTTAATAGTTTTGGTACTGCGACTTCGGTCGACATTTTCGGCACTGAGACTTCAGTCGACAGTTTAGACACTACAATTTTTGTTGATAGTTTTGGCACTGCGACTTCGATAGACTGTTTCGGCATTACGACTTCGGTCAACAGTTTAAACACTACAGCTTCCGTTGATAGTTTTGGCACTGCAAGTTCGGTCGACATTTTCGGCACTGCGGCTTCAGTCGACAGTTTAGACACTACAATTTTGGTTGATAGTTTTGGCACGGCGACTTCGGTCAATAGATTAGACACTATAATTTCGGTTGATAGTTTTGGCATTGCGACTTCGGTAGACAGTTTCGGCATTGCGACTTCGGTCGACAATTTAAACACTGCAGCTTCTGTTGATAGTTTTGCACTGCAACTTCGGTCAACAGTTTAGACACTACAATTTCGGTTGATAGTTTTGGCACTGCGACTTGGGTCGACATTTTCGGCACTGCGACTTAGGTTGACAGTTTAGGCACAACAACTTCCGTTGATAGTTTTGGCACTGCGACTTCGGTCAACGGTTTAGACACTACAATTTCGGTTGATAGTTTTGATATTGCGTCTTCGGTCAACAGTTTGGACACTAAAATTTCGGTTTCGGATAGTTTGGGCACCACAACTTCAATTGCTGAATTATTTGTAAGTTCGCGTTATCATCGCAGCTTCAAGCCGAATATTCACTGCTGAACCCGAATCATCGTCACCGTTTTAACCCAATTTGCCGTCACCGCCTCAAACTGACTATTCACCGCTTGAACCCGACTCACCGTCAACGTTTTAATGCTTACAAAATTTGTTTACTATGTGATAGCAAACTAATTTAAGCGACATAATACTGGCAGAGATCTCTTTAATATACAAATCAAATGTAAAAAATCTGCAGTTTTAGTTAGAAATTTTTTGAAATTACTCAATATAATATTGGTCATGAAACCCTGCCTCAAGCGATTTCGAAATGAGAAAACTTTCTTTGCTTTTTACTCCAATAAAGTTACTTTTCAATTTTCACATTTCATTTTTCAATTAAATCATTGAATTTAACTTGTCATTCTTCATTTGTAGCATTAAAATTTGGACATAGGTCATTTATTTCCCTATTACTACACAATTGCTGAAATTTTATAGCCACTGTAAATAGTTCATTGATTTCTTAACGAATTTTATGAGGCAAATCTTAAATTTATTTTAAAAAAATTCAACTTTTTCCATTTAAGTTTTATTATTTTTATGGAAAATTGTCCTTTAAAACTTATTGTTTTATTTTCCAAAAAAAAGGACATTTCCCATAACTTCAAGTATCCTTGAAATAGCCATAACCAATATAAGAGAGTAGGTGTTATTTAAATACTTATTGCTAAAGTTAATGGCATTAGAAAAAGGAAAGGAAGTAGGATTTTCCTTTTGTGTTTTCTTTTAAATGCCTTCGTAACAAGGATTATTCAATAATACTTGATCTTTTAAGTTTATATCAATTGGTTTGTATGAAATTGTTAACATAATTTTTAATTTGTTTCCAAACCGAAAAACAATCAAACAAATGTATTCTTAGGGGAGTGTTTGAATGGTTAAAGAAAACAAATGGAAACAAGTAAGAATGCTATATTTGACTACGGCAAATCTTATATATAGAGAACAACTTTAATTAAGAATTTTGTTTTTTTTTTACAATAACTCTATTAAGTATTAACCGATTTCAAAAATTTAAATTAAAGAAAATTTCAAATTTGGAGTACGGTTTTAAAATATGCGATTCCCCATTACGTTCTGAGTTCCAAAAAATAGAATCCGTTAAAATCTAAGTCTTACGTGGTGTATTTCTTTTTGTGTGTGTGTGTGATTCAAATTTTGAGTACGGCTTTCAAATATGCAATGAGAAATCTTCCATTCCGTTTTTCGTTCCAGAAAATTGAATCTTTTAAAATGTTGGCCGGAAAAATCTTTCAAAAATCAATAAAGTTTTCTGTGAAACATTATAGTCTCACTTGGTGTATATGTTTGTATTTCTTTGTGTGTGTGTGTGATTCAAATTTGTAGTACGGCTTTCAAATATGCAATGAGAAATCAACCATTCTGTTCTTCTTTCCAGAAAATATAATCCGTTAAAATGTTAGAGCGCAAAATGTTCAAAAATCAGTAAAACATTGAAGTCTCTCTCTATTTTATAACGGCTTTATAAATACAAAACAAAGATTTAGGATAATGTGGTGTGTTTCTTTGTATGTGTGAAACATTGAAGTCTCTCTCTCTCTCTTTTATAACGGCTTCATAAATACGAAACAAAGATTTAGGATAATGTGGTGTGTTTGTATGTATGTGTGAAACATTGAAGTCTCTCTCTCTTTTATAACGGTTTCATAAATCCGAAACAAATATTTAGGATAATGTGGTGTGTTTGTTTGTATGTGTGGTTGTGTGTGTGATTTTTATTAGCGAAACAAAATCAACTAAAATAAAATAAAATTTAATAAATTTTTCACGAATCAACGATTTGAAAAATGCAAAACAACAAAATTAGGAAAAACGTGCATACTATAGATTTATAGAGGGTCCAAGTCCGTAATATATAGAAATAGACGAAACATTGTGAAATTTGTATTGCAAAATTTTGCAATTTTGATATATAACAAAAGTATGATTAATAATTATTTATTTATTTAGTAAATATTATTCATACGCCAAAGTGTCCATACACAATTTTGTAGATACTTTAGCGTATGAGTTATATTATCATATTCGATTGAATTGCGAAGAGTATTAAAAACAGAAACAGAAATAATGTAGCAATTTGTATACAAAACATTATAAAGAAATGATTTCCCACATAAGTATATGTAAAGGCTTATATAGCAACAATTTCGTTGAAATTCATTTTATATATTTTAACAAGATTTTGTATGAATGATAATTATTACAAAATTTACATTCACATCTTCAAATGATTTTCATAAGAGGGTTTACACGGGAATGATAATCAAAATTGGAAGTTTTTAATCGAACAAAATATGACAACGGAATTTTGTTTTAAGATAAGTTTCAGGTCTGAGGCCGAAGTTCTCATTTGGGGAGAAGATTTGTATGAGAGTTATAAGAAACAATTAACCAATTTGAATCACACTTGGCAAGTGCGTTACATCATAGAATCGTTGAATTTCTAATAATTAGCCTTATATTTAACCGAATTATTGAAGATATCATAGAATAATTGGGTTGGGGTTAGATCAAATAATGAACCGTTTATTCACCATTTTCAATATGTTTCATTCTTGTAACAAAATAATATTCATATGAAAAATTTCATGATAATTACTGTAAAATTACTTTCTTTTAAACATCTGGGGGACATTAGTATTGAGGCTAATAGTGGGGAAATAGTGAACTGTAAGAAGCAAAGTCATATTTTACTAATTTATAAGGTTAAAACTCCATTCCAGGTATGTTATTTTTGTGGGGCTGATGGGAATTATGGACTGATCATGACCAATTTTAAATAGTTCCGTCCCTATATTAAACGAAATAGTCCATCAGCTAGATATCTTTAAAATTCTAAGCTGTAGTTTCTTTACAACATTCTAAGGACATAAACATACATTAAATCATCCTTTATGGTGCCACAATATGAAGTTAATGTTTTCAAATTTACAACGTTAATATCTCATCATAGCGATACGAAATTGAAATTGAATAAGTGTCAAATTGAACACTTTGCTTTCAATATAGATACATGAGAAAGTGTATTTGAATATGAAGAAACAAAATGGAAATTGAATAAGTATCAAATTGAACACGACTTTGCTTTCAATCGAGGCACATGAGAGACAGTATAGTGAATATGAACATCATCTTAAGTACGTTAAAAGTTTGCTACATTACAATGTCCATGTTCTTATTTCGACTATGTTTGCGAACTGCGAACTAAAATTTCTCATCCATAGATGAAAGTTAGTGAAATATCCGTAAACCCGATTTAAACTGTTTGTGTGTGTGACATCAAGTGTTAGTTTTTAAAAACTATTTTCCCTTATCATTCGTTCTTGTTTTTATACCCAATGTTATACCGGTTTTATCACATGAAATTATTTGTCAAAGATCCCAAAGATTGATCCAATAATATTCGTCCGCCTGTCTGCATTTTAAAAGCACAAGAGAGATCGCACCAGGGAAGAAACAAAGACTAACATTTGCGATTGAAATTTAACACAATCATTTCATAAATAAAAAATATGATTATGCCTTTATTATGCTTACATTAAGATGGTTCCAAATAGTCCACATTTGAAGGAAAGCATTTCTCTAAATTTTCCATAAAAGGTCTCAAATGAAATGCTCAATTTGTCTACAGTAATGTAGTAAAGATATAAAGAATAAAAAAATAATATATGAGATATCAGGAAATCATACTCTAAGTTTTTGTTGCCAATATTTAAGCAACTGTTTAAAAGTGCTCACAATATTTCATCGTTATACCTTCTAGCGTTTCATGTGAATGACTTGACAAGTTCTAGACCAGAAAATAACTTGTTTAGCCGAATCGTATTCTAAGAGTATAGTACTATGACTAGAAAGTAAGAAACAATAATATAGTGATATTGAGAACTAAATAATATGACTCTTTAAAACAATATTAGGATTTCATTTTTTAAATCAGTTTTTAAAATTTTTCATATTATGACTACGTGTTACTATAAACTGTTTCAAATGATCATGCTATTACTTCACTCATTCGTTGTGTGATCCAATTAATCATGTTATGGTCTCATTTAATCATGTATATAGTTCCTTTTTATTATATTTTTGATTCCATTTAATAATGTTAAAATCCCACTTTATCATGTTTATGATCCTATCTGATCAATTGAAACTTTTAACATGATCCTTATCATCATATTCAATATCATAATATGACTTCAAACTATCATATTAATTAACATAATCAGTTTAATCCAAATTACTATTATACATAGTTATGAAGTCTGAAGGGTATGATGAATGCGTTTGTGCTGATGTTTGTAACATTTATAGATATCAGACTGCCATCTTAAAATATGCCATTCAACTCAAAATTACTTCCTGAGTTCATTCGACAATGTCCGTCCATTGTTCATTCGTCTGTTCTTGGAATGTTGTAAACAAACTGCTGGGTAGAATTTCAAAGATACCTAAATAATGGACTACTAGTTTAGCATAGTTACGAAACTATTTACAATTACATACCTGGAATGGGTTTTAAAATTAGTAATATATGATTTTGCTTTAATATAATTTGAAACGTTTTTTATAGATTGCAACTCATTTCCATTTCATTTCAATCGGTTTACTATTGCCCCACTGTTACCCTCAATGCTAATGTTCTCCCAGAAGTTCTAAACATAGTAATTTTAAAGATATCATGAAATTTTTCAAAGGAATATTACATTGTTACAGGAATGAAATGGTCAATAAACGGTCCATTATTTGCTGTAACTCTTATACAATTATTCCATTATATCTTCAATGTTCGCCGCTGAATTGTTTTTTAAGAACATAATTCAGTCAAATATAGAAATTCAACGAAACTATGCTGTAAAACACTTGCCAAGTTTGATTTAAATTGGTTAATTCTTTCTTGTAAATCTCATACAAATCATCTCCCAAATGAGAATTTTGGTCTCAGACCTGAAACTTATCTTAAACAAAAATTCCGTTGTGATATTTTTTCGATAAAAGAATTAAAATTTTGATTATCACTCCCGTATAAACCCCCTTATAAAAATCATTCGAAGATATGAATGTAAATTTTGTAATAATTATCATTCATACAAAATCTTGCTAAAATATATAAAATGGATTTAAACGATATTGTTGCTATATAAGCCTTTATATATACTCATGTGGTAAATCATCTCCTTATAATATTTTGTATAAACATTGTTTCATTATTTCTGTTTCTATTTTTAATTCTCTTTGCAATTCAATCCAATATTATAATATAACTCATACGCCAAAGTATCTACAGAATTGTGTATGGACACTTTAGCGTATGAATAATATTCACTAAATAAATAATTATTAATCATACTTATGATATTTGAAAACAAAAGCAATACTGATGGCAATTTAATTATACATTCAATAGAAATTTTATGTTTTCCTCGGTAAATAAAAATTTAATTGTTATATTATTTAATATTTTAATCCCTTTGATAAATTTGTTTTGTGTAAAAATTTTCATAATTAATATTTTTTCAAAATATCAGTTTTAAATTTTTTGTCCAAATAAAACCTATTTAGTTGTCATTAAATATTTATGTATTTCTTTCCTTTTTTGTTTTGTTGTTATATAAATTCTATTTAAATTCACAGGGAAATATGAAAATGTTTGAAATTTATTTAATTCGTATAATTCACTGTTGATATAACTTTGGTTTTGTCTGTAGGAATGCAAATATTACAACAACAAAAAGATTTTTTAATTTAATTTTCTTTTGATGCAAATTAGTAATGCAAACATTTAAAATTTGTGTATAGATTTCTACATTTAAGCACTAATTACATATTATTTAATATATATTTTAATAGTTTTGCGAATATTTAAATATAATAGAAATTCTAAAATTACATATGTATGGTACATCATGTATTTTTGTTCACCAAGTTT
>JACGTJ010021706.1:0-11478 GCA_014858695.1 Chrysomya rufifacies | reverse complement strand
ATACAAATGTCCTTCCAAAATGGTGATAAAAATTACCTTTCAAAATGATGGCATAATACATAAAGAGAAATTCGTAATTTGAGGGATATCTTGGAAAACTCTGTCCAGATTGACACAAAAACAAAACCTTGGACACGAATGGTCGGTTAATTTACCTCGCATAAAGTGGTGCTTGACCGACTAAAGCGCTCTTACTTGTTAAAGAATAATATATTGATAGAGGAATAAAACCTGTGAAAATTGGTCTCGATCACTCTATTATTTCACCTAGCACTCATACCCATGTACTTCCCGAAATGTAGTTTAATTCTAATATATGTGTTTGATTTTTAGCGGCACATTATTTCGTTTAGCTTTAAAGATACCTCGATAAAGATCTGGGCAGATTGACGAAAGCTATTAGAATTGGAAAGGAATAGTCTACTAATTCACCTTGTATTAAGTGTTACAGGATATCATATATAGTAGTCGCGCTTACCGACTAAAGCACACATAGTTGTATTAATTCGCTTCAAATTATGGCCAAATTCAATTAAACAATGGCTAGATTATCTGCTTTCACAATATTTGATTAATTGGTATTACCTTGATTCATTGTGATATTTCTTCTGTTTACTAAACATTTACTGATTTATTCTTTGACAAATTCGTAGGCTAGTGGTATGATGATATGATATCATTATTTGATGGTTTCGATATTGTCATTTCCATTTTAACTCAATAATTTATATATTTTAATATTTAGAGTGAAGACTATGTATGCAGTTAATATTAAATTTACCTAGATACATGTTTACGAATTTAACTCATTTATTTATGTAATCAATGAAATTAAATACCTTCCAATTTAATCTATTAAAAATACATACATTTTGTATATTAGAACATAATTCTAATACATTTTTAATAGCATATACTAAATGTTTGACTGACACCTAAGCCCTTTTGGATCGAAAAATGTAAACACAAACATATTAAGAAAAAAACACGAATAAGATTATACTTGATTTGGTCGAATCTTTGATACCCTAAGTAATATAGGTAAAAAGTGGATGACATTTGTAATATGAGCTAAAACAGGAGATGGGCGAAAAATTTGGATGGGCACCTCCAATGTTAGTGTCCATGTTTTCTATTACCATGTAGTACATTGTTGTTATTCTTGTTTTTGGCATGTTATGCGATTGAATGCTCCAAAATGGGGAATTTTTATGGGTTATGCTCCAAAACGGTAAATTTTTATGGGTTTTTGGTCCATACATTCTTTATTTATAAATTGATTCCGATCATTTTCAACAACAAACCTAACGTTGGAAAACTATTTGTGCAAAATTTGACCTTCATAGCTTTTTCGGTGTGATCTCTATCTTGCTTTCCATATACATACATACATACATACATACATATAGATAAAGAGACAGGAGAAAAGGCAGACAGAAGAACGAAAATACGCACATCGCTAGATCGATTTTAAATCTTACCTAAATCTAGGATATATTGAATATTTTGTGGTCTTAGATGAATATTTCAATATGTTACATACGGAATGACAAGCCTAACAGACAGTCTATCAATATTTCATAGTGTGTATAATAAAAATACAAATTTCTATGTGTGTTTTTTTGTGAATAGTACCTCGCCATAGATGATAATATGACATGAATTTTATTAGAATTTAAAGTGTGCAATATGATGAACATTATATAAATTTAGTTTATTAAAATATTTGAACGCTTTGCTCTATCCATATGCACGGCTACAGTTGATAGTAAATATTTAATTGTGGTCAGAGGTATGGATGCTGCTGTTTGTACATACATGTATAAAAGGTGTTTCATTGGCATTTGGTTATGAATTTTAAGCTTAGTTGTCACTGTCATGTTTCACAAAATTGTAAACATTTTATTTCAATTTGTTATCTGTAGTCAAAGAAGAGTAACGTTACTGAATGGTTAAAAAGGTATTAAATATCAAAAAGCTTAAATCGTTGAGAAAGGGATTAAAATAATGGCGTCATATTTTAGGATTTTAAAAAGTTAAATTAATATTAGTTATTTTGAAGGAAAATTGAACTCTTCTTAGCTGTGAATAAGGATGATTCCTAAATCTATGATCTAGTACTCTCCGGTCTATGGCTTTTTTGTCATTTACTGCAATGCTAGCTAAATTTAGTAAGTATCTTCACTGTTTTCCAACTCCGGAAATTAGGCATAGCATACTGAAACAGGTTTGCTATCATTGTGTGTTAATGGGGGGGAATTTGTAGGATCGATAACAATCCTAAGATTCGATCAGCAGTCGAGGCACCAGAATCGAATACTGTATTCTTATACAGTTACCTATTAATGAAGCTGAAACAAACGTAAACCAAACTGATTTAGAATAACTAAAATGTTGGAGTCACTATTTTCTTCTAAGAGCGAAAGGTTTTGCTTATACCATAATACAAAGCTAAACTTCACTTGGTAAAGTAAACCCTGGCACAATATGTATAAAAACAAATTTACTAAACAAACGCTTTTTGTATCTGTTTTATTATTGGTTTTATTCAGACATCTGGAAATACACAAATTCAAACCCAACAGTTTTTGGTACTTATGTTATTTAAAGCATTTGACTTGGCTATAAGTTATTTTGTTTTTCATATCAAAAATTGAGTGATTGTTTTATTCTCTTTTTATTAAATCGGTATTCTAATGCATCCAAATAAGTTAACATATAGAAATTGAATCGTGTGAACTGAGTTTTTTGATTTAGGTTTCACATCTAGATCAACAAAGAGAGATTATAACTTAGTTTAGAGAAAATCTCATAGCGAATTTATATTACAACATAGATGATAGTTTTCTCATCTGTTGTTAAAAAAGGATGATGGGAATATAGAAATTAATTCATATAACTGTTTTAGGTTTAGATCTAGATCAAGAAAGAAAGATCATAACTTATCTCAAATCTCATAATGTGAATTTATATTCCTCCCCTGCCAAAAATTAGATGATGGTTTTCTTATCTGTTGATAAAATGATAGTCTTGAGGTATTATAGATTTCTGGTAGCGTCACGAAAAGATTATGTTATTATTTCGGACTAATGGAAGCACACAGTTTAAATGTAGATAAATGCATTGACGTAATTTGGGTATAATGTCGATAAATATGGTCACTGTATTTGCACTTATTAAATTCACTGTTCCTTCCAGTTTTTGACTAAAAGATGTGTCACTTTAGCCGAAATCTAGAACCTAGATCGTAGTTAATTACCAATTTTAAGGCTATGTAGAGTTCGTTCTACCCCCATCTTTCCGCTTTAAAAGTGCCACATAAAGGATCGATTAGGAAATAAGTTCGTTGATAACATGTAAAATAGGTAATGTAAAAACAAAGATATATGACACTAATGAAAACTGTTTGACATTTACTCTCATGATAATGTTTATTGAAAATATTGTCTCTCATTTTGTTATCCTTCATGCTTATTTACTATTACATATTTACAATGTGCGTGTTTTTGTTGTTGTTGCTTTTGATTGTATTGTATTTATTTATGTACCCAGTAAATATGAGATTGTTGATGTTTTTATATGTTTTGTTCTGATCATTTATAATGAAAATTTTATGCATGTCACGTTTTTCATACAATGACATTTTTAGTTACACATATATTATTTATATTATTATAGTGTAAAATATTGCCAGATTATAAAGGCAAAGAGTGAGAGGGGCTCTTACTAGTTAAAAAAAATGGTAGATCAATGAATAAAAGCGTGGTGTACTTATATTTCGAACAATTTTGTGTTCGATAGAAATAGAACTGAAAAAAAAGTTTGCTCGTTCATAAACATCGGAATAATGAGCTTTAGAACTTCAGCTAAAATGTAAGTAATATTTATCTGTAAGTCTGTAACTTGTTTAATCGATTACTCCTGATTTATACTTTCAAGAATTAATAAGATTTAAAGAAGTAACTTAGTTGAAACTGACAAGAACAACAGGGTGATTTTTTAACAAAGGCTTAAGCCAGTAGACTAAAGATAGATTTGTTTAAACAGTATCTAAGAGTGCTGTCGAAAATACAAAACAAAATGTTTTCGAAAATCGAATGAGACAAAAGTTAAACCTTAAGTGCGTAAGTACGATTGATCGATTGCAGACTTTTTGTCTGACAGATCTTTCTATAAATGAGGTAAATACAAAATTATTACAAAAACAAGATATGGAAGGAACGATATGGATTCTCTATGTTGTGTCTCTTGAAACAAGACTCAGTACCCAAGAGATTGTAGCATCAACATGAAGTCTCAACTTATCTATGATAAATCTTTTAAAAAAAATAGCTTTTATTAGCCATATAAGACCTTCGTGGGCACGAAAGATCCTACAAAGATGTGCGAGAGGCAAAGGAGCAGAAAATAATCTACGGATTAGAAATTGGGTTATAAGTACTGGTTGGCCGTATAAGGAAGTGCAAAGACAAAAGAGATGGAGAATCTCCGACACAGAATAGATTCGAAATTCCTACAACTTAAAAGTAACAATGAATTCAAATGTTCTGAAGGTCCGGATTAGAAATTGGGTTATAAATACTGGATGGCCGTATAAGGAAGTGCAAGGACAAAAGAGATGGAGAATCTCCGAATCAGAATAGATTCGAAATTCTTACAACTTAAAAGCAACAATTAATTCAAATGTTCTGAAGGTGCAACAGCGACAGATAAGTTGCCTTAATTCAAGGTGAAAAAAAATTATTCAGCTGGTTCTGATGCAAGAATCATGATTTGAAAGCAATATAAATTCTGATGATCAAACACTTTAAGTATCATGTTTTACATATAGTAATTTTAATATTTCTACTGTATGATAAAGCAGACCCAACTTCAAGTGTCGTTCTAATATCGGCTATTCTACTATATGATAGAGTAGATCCAACTTTAAGTATTATACGAGATTTGATAAAATTACACAGCAGAAAATACTATGATATTATCATTGGCGGCGACTGCAGTTTCGATAAAATAGCCATTTTTATATAAATATTGAGATATAAGCCATCATAGAGTAGGACTTGGCCGACTATAGCTCTCTTTCTTATTCTTATTAAAAAATTTAATACAATTTGAAATGTTTTCTATTTAAAATTGTTTTGTTAAAAAAAATCGAATATAATCTGCTTTCAGACCGATGTTAAATTATTTTACATAAATATAAAATTATTAAAAGATTTTTGTAATATGTAATAAAATACATATGGCAATATCATAAAATAATATTCACTGATTGCCTCTTTACGCCATATTCATTGTAAAATTTATAAATTCAAACTTAACACATGAGCAAGAGTAATATTCTTTACACGGTAGTCAATACCGTGAACCCATTTCAATAAAAATTCAATTTAATACTTATCAATACGCATACATAAACATCGCATAAACACAAACTCATACAAAAACACTCAATTACAGCAATGGTAATCAGTAAAGTATGTGAAAGAAATAGAGGGACAGAGAGAGAGAGAGAGAGAGAGTGAGTGAGTGTAAGTGAAAAGGAAGTGAAAGTTATAATACTTTTATACTTGTGCAAATAATAAAATATCATCAAAATTTTTCTATAAATAACGTAATAAATCGTCACGTGTATGTAATCTTCTTATATCAACCAATGTTATTTTGAAATATACATACATGTATACAAACATATACATGTGTGTAATGTTTATATATTATTTGTTATATTAAAATAAATTTTTAATACATGTATGATTGAGTGTATTGTATCGTATAGTTGTGTTATCAATATCTGATGAACATGGACTTAAGTAAAAGTTTACTCAACAAGTGTCATAGTGAATGATAAAATTGAGAGTAAGCAAAAAAATTAAATTCAATAACAATCATCAAAGGCTACAGATGATATAGTTAAACATGATGGTGTTTTATATGTAGAAAAAAGAAACTATTTTATAAAGGTGTTTGTTAATTTTGTACACATGTGAGAATATAAGCACCTGTATTTAACTATATTTTGAAGCATAACGTAAATAATTGAATTTTACATATAGTATGTTTATTGATAAATAAAGACATTAAAATATTGAAATTAGTTTTTATAGATGCAAAAATGTCTAAATTAATATAAATCGACTATTTAATACCCTGCACCACTTTATGCGAGGTAATTTAACGGACTTATCGTATCGTTTTTTGTCAATCTGACCAGAGCTTTACCGTGATGTCCTTCAAATTGCAACTTTATCTCACATATTATAGAATTCTATTATTATCTTTTCTATTTAGGGGGTTATTTGTACGGAAACATGGGGAAAACTACTGCTCACACACTTAGGACCGATAATGACTATTTCCAACACGTTCGGTTCTTCTATTAATATAAAATTCTGTATCGAATTTCATCAATATGTATAGAAAATTACAACCTCATATTATTTTTTTATGTTTTACCAACGTTTTGGAACACATTAGTATTGGGGCTAGGTGGATTAATGACTTGGCACATGAATGAAAACAAAGAAAGAAGTTGTACATACTAAATTTATTGTAATATTGTATTGTAATATTGTAATTCTTATATCCAAGTTGTAATCGGTACCAAATATGATCGAAATAACTTTAATATTGTAACATTTTGGAGGGTATGAAACTTGTTACAAGGGTAAAAATGTTGAAGAGAGTTACACTTGTTAAATTTAACTTAATATCGCACTTATTCATGCCAAATTTCATAACACACTCAGTTAAGAGAGTTATGGTTTTAAAATCTTGTTCCAGGGCATATATTTATATCGAGAAATAATGAACCGATCATGACCAATTACAATAGGCTTTACATGGACATCGTTTAAACGATTCAGAAAGTGATTTTAAGTCGAACTGTATACTTAAAGGTGGGTGTTCGAAATTTTTATCTTTGTTACAAACATCCTCGCAAACGAATAATATCCTCTCCACCTGTGGTAGTGCAGGGTATATAAAGAACAACTAGTGCATAAAAATAAATAGGTTTTAGTTGGGAACACATAAACGAGTAATTATTTTAAAATATTCATATTACTCATACGCAATATTGCCCTTTAACTATTTCCTTACAAATTTTAAATGTAGTTTGGTATATTGTTTAGGAATTAAACCACAAAAAGTTTTTATTCATTTCATTGTTGGTCTATTAAAAATTGTCTGTCTGTGTTGTGATCATAATATAGATCGCATTCTTTAGATAATTTTCTATGCTTTGCTTTGTATATTAGAAATTTTTAAGCCAAATTTAATGACGGTTCTATTTCACATACATGGCATATAAGTGTTTCCCAAAACCAGTAGGATTGACAAAATAAACCGCTCTTTTAAAATACAGTTACAAGGGAGGGTCATTTTTTGCCTTACTACTTTTCAATCTACGAATGAGTGTGGTCTAAGATGGGTTATACACAAACAACTGGAGGATCTTGATTATACTGGTCTCATATGCTTCTTGATGCATAGTTTGTGTTGTTAACGTGGCAGCAGCATACGTTCTCAGGGTAAATGGGCATACAATAAAGTCGGTCCGTAAAAATCTTAAAATCACAGATGTATTCAGAATACCATGATGTTGATTCGAGTAATCTGACGCTGATATTACAAGCCGCATAAAGGCAACATATAGGTGTACCAATGCGGTATGACGATCAACCCGAACGTGAATACTAAGATAATCAAACAAAAAATCCATAATGTTATACGTTTGTGTGAGCAGGAGTTTATCAAAAGATGCCTACGAAAAACCTTAATTATATTTGTGGCCAAATACAAATACATTCGAAAACAGCAGTATGATTTTATGAAGCCTTATAGAAATGAGGTGAACATACCCTAAAAAAATTGTACATTTGTATGGTGGATAGGTAAAAAAAAGAACCGATAATGACTATTTACGGCATGTTTTATTTCTCCAACAAAATAATAATATGTACAAAATTGCGACCTGACCCACATATTCTATCATTTTTATCAAAATTTTGGAAGGACATTTATATGAAGGCTAACCCACATATTCTATCATTTTTATCAACATTTTGGAAGGACATTTATATAAGGGCTATACGAAATAATGATTCAATTATAATGAAACTTGACCTATACGTAAGTATCAATAAGAAAGTTAGATATGCTTAATTTCGTCAATATATGCGTTAACGAAATTCATAACTCGCTTAAGTGAGTTATGAGCTTAACATCTTATTTTGCGGGGTTAATTTGTATGGGACTAAGGTGAAATAATGGTGCGATCATTACCATTTTCCACAAGTTTTATTCGGTTGGTAAAATAATAGAAGTGATTCTCTGTCGAATGGTATACGAAAAGGTGTTCGGTTTTAAACATCCGTACAAACGCATTATATCTCTCCAAATATGGTATAAATAATAATAAACAGAAATAAAATTTTAAGGAAACGATTTTTTTTTTTACAGAGCCGTCATATTATGAACAAAAATCTGTTCATATATTTATGGTGCTTCCTTTAATGCTAAAAATATTATCTTTTCATTTTATCATACTTCATAGTTTAGTATGATCAAAGGCAACATTTTCGACAGAAAAATACTGACATTAAAGTCTTCATGAAAATACACAAATCCATGAAAATAATACTTGATGTAACCTCATTAAAATATAATTCTTGTGGTTTGATGGAAGCGAAAGCTAAAAATACATGATAAAATTTGTTGGTATGATATTGTAAATTACTTTAGTTATGCCTCTAGTTATTACAATAACATGAAATTCATAACATGCATACTCACATGACAGTCAAAGTAAATATTCAAAATACAAATACAGTTACCCTTTGAATATTTAAAATAATATTTTTGTTGTTTAAAACTAATTTATTCTCAAAAATGTATTGTCAATGAAAACAAATTGTATTATTTTTGGCAAAATAAAAAAAGTAGCTACATAACCACAAATTCATTTTACTTTGTAATAAAATGCAAAAAGAGACTATATGTAATTTCATTCAATTACACACAAATAGTTTTATATATTAGTAGTGAATGTCCAGCAAACATTTTCAAATTAGAATGTATGAGAGGAAGTATTTTCCAAGTGATTGCATTCAATTAAAACCATTTCCGATTTAAATTGTTAAAAGTTTTTTCCTTTGAAAAAACTCTAATTCAAACTTATTTCTAAAGGTCAAAGGTCGTAGAAAGTTTACAGTTTCCATCAGTTATATTTTGATTTCTTTCCTAATGCTACCCTAAAGCCTTCACTCTGTACTGGTACCAACAATATCAAGGGCATGTTGTTTTTAGTGTGTACACATTCCATCTCCACTTCCACTTACTGATTTCCATACCTACTGAAATCTGTTGGGTAAACGATTATATTCTGGCATAGGTATTATATCAATATATATCATGACCAATTTCAACAGATTTAGTACCTATATATGTAAAAAAATAATAATAAGTGCAAATTTCATGAAGATATCACTGAATTTGTGAACATACCTACCATTTCGGAATGACATTTGTATGGTATAATGGACCGATTATAATGAAACTCGGCACAGTTGTTAATATCTTTAAAAAGTTATTCATGCCAAATTTCATCTTAATACACACTCAGTTAAGGTGTTATGAGCTTAAAATCTTATTCCGTGGGGTATATTTGTATGGGGGCTAGGTGAAATAATGGACCAATTATGACCAATTTCAATAGGCTTGGCCCCAGGGCCAAAATATTTATAAATTGCGACCTGAAGAGTTTGCACAAGCTTTACATGGACAGCCGTCCAGACAAACGGACGGACAGACATCGTTTAATCGACTTAGAAAGTGATTCTGAGTCGAACGGTATACATAAAGGGAGGGTATTTGAAAACTTTTTCTCTATGTTACGAACATTCGCACAAACGCATTATACCCTCTCCACCTATAGTGGGATTGGGTATAATAAAGATGCAATGAAAAAACTGCTTTTTATTAAAAACCTTGGTTCAATCTTTTTAGGTAAAATGAAAATTGTATTGAAAATTATTGCAAAAATTATTTTTAACATTACCTGTTTTAAAATACTTTATGAACAATATCTAGTTAAGAAGAAAACGAAAAAGACAAATATTTACATACAATTATTTTAGTCTTATGCCTTCCCTCAATTCATAACCAAAATTATCTTCAACAGAAAGAATTTCCCAGTTAATAATTGTTCAATATCAGGAAGACGTTATTGAGAGTGATATATTACTAAGTCGCCTATTTTCAATTGCCAATGAACAAATGGTGAAAAATCTTAAAGGTAGTTTTAGCTTTCGCAATTTTTTTTTTTACTTTATAGTGTAGTGTAGCATTTCTGTTAAAAATTCAGTAATACCGTCTCTAAAGCAGTATTTGTTACTGGGATATATATAGAGTTTTTGGCCAGAAGCACAATCACATCCACACCTAAATATTGCATTTAATCTTGTTGTATTAAGATTCTCAGGTTATTTTATAAACGATACCCTCTTTTAACTAATTTATGACATGTCATGAAAATGTGATTTATAGAACGATTCAATTATGTTTGCATATCAATTTCCAAAGAAAAATGTATAACTTAAATTTGGCCTAAATGGCACATTACTTTGCCTTCAAAAGATTATGATAATTTGGAGCATAATTATAGTTTTGTCCATAATAATATTAATGCTTCTTTACTTTGGATTATATTAGGTCTATTTTTTCGTATTAGTGCTGCGGCTAATCACCTTCTTAATTGAAATCAAAACCACTAAAGCATTTAATACAAAAGAAAAATAACAATAAAATACGATTCCACTTTGTCGTCTTTGACCTACTGTTCTTGCTTACTTGCTTCCCTATGGTTATTCCATCAACACTTCTTTTGATAAAGTGACAGTAAAACTGTCACTATAATACTTGAATTGCAATTTCCTTTTATGATTGCAATAAGATGCTTAAGACGACAATCTGCTACCACTAAGTTTTATTATATCAAATCCAACATTCACACTTAATGTTTATCTTTCATTCTCAATAAAATAACATTAAAATCTCATTTAATCGAAGGGAAATGAATAAAAGAAAACGTCTAACTACGCTATAAAATACTGAAGTTTATTAAGAAATTGATGAAATTTCTTAGCTATGGTTACTTTTTAAATAATAAATACTAAGTTGTCATATTCGGAAAAACAATCATACAGAAAATATGATTTTCATTTTAGTACATAAATTTTTCTGTGGAATTTTTTATACTCTTTTTTTCCCAATGTAATAAATATTTCAAGTTTTCTACAAACTCTTTGGCACAAAGTTCCGCTACTAATTCGATACAATTAAAAACATCTAGTTTAATTCTAGTTCAATAATAGAACTAAACTTCTACTAGTTCAGTTCTAGCTCAGTAATAGAACTAAACTTCTACTAGTTCAGTTCTAGTTCAGTAATAGAACTAAACTTCTACTAGTTCAGTTC
>JACGTJ010021691.1:0-13152 GCA_014858695.1 Chrysomya rufifacies | reverse complement strand
AACTAGAACTGAACTAGAACTGAACTAGAACTGAACTAGAACTGAACTAGAACTGAACTAGAACTGAGCTAGAATTGAACTAGAACTGAACTAGAATTAAGCTAATATTGAACAGATTTAGAACTGAAAATTAAAATGTCGCGATCCCATGCCAATATAAACAAAATGATGTGGTCCCACATAACTTTCAGATCATTACTATTCTAAAACATCATTTAAAATTTTATTACTAGTTCTGAAGTAAAGACATTGCTTCAATTCGAATTGAAATATTATTAGCCAATCGTTGAACTAAAATAAGAAAATGTGAATATTTCCAACAGCGGGAAAAATTTTATCTTACTACAAAACATAACAATAAAAAAACTATTAAAATAATTTAATTTATGGAAATAATAAAAATTACATAAAATAATTTTTATTGTACAAAAGCTAAAAAAATTATATAAAATTGTTTTTGTATGTGCGGTTTTTAGGAGACAAATTTGAATTAGTTTAGCATGTTTTGTTAGATTATAAAATATTATTAGCAATTTTTTTTGTTTGTATTTAAATCAATATAAATATTCGTTTTTATATAGAATATTAAACGTGTGTATGAAAGTTTTTTTTTTTTTTTTTTTTTTTTTTGTCATAATAGAAATATTAAGTTTTTATGTGTAATTTAATATTTATGCTAAAATATGCATACATATATAGTAACTAATATATATGTATTTTTTTTCTTTTGCACAAAACATATTTTTTTTTCTCCGAAATTATTGTGTATGACTTTTTCTGCTAAAATTTAATTATGTTATTGAAATAATATAAAAACCATAGCATGTTCATTAGATGGCCTTGTAAATTTAACTTAAGTTGAAAATATCTTTTTTTTTAATAAAAATAAATTTTTATTTATTGATTAGTTCAAAGATATAAATATAAAAGTCTTAATTATAGATTTAACGATTCATATTAACATGGGATTTTGAATGTTAATTATGTCAACTTAACATTTTAATGTTTATACCCTACACCATAAGTGGAGAGGGTATAATATATTGTGTGCAGATTTATGTAACATAGGGAAAAATTTACAACCGACGGACATTGTCTACCTGAAAATGTGGCTGGCTTTTCATCTAAAGAACAATTCGAAATATTAAAGCTATGGCCTTTAAAGTCGCACAAATTATTATTTTAAAGACGAAGCCTTCTGATTGTTCAATAACAGACTACATGTTGATGACAAAGACTTCTGATTTTTCAAGATCAGATAGAATAATGACGAAGACGAAGCCTTCTGATGATTTTATGATTTGTCTATTATTTCACATAGCCCTCATAGAAATGTATTCCCGGCAACTGGATTGAAGCCTGTTCAGTTTACATTAGTCTTAGTTTACGATAGTCTTAACTTATGTTCCAAATTTCATTTTTTAACCATCCATTGTTTGTTATTTCCCTTATACAAATGTTCTCTCAAAATGAGGGTTTAACAATGTTAAATACTAAATTACATAGGAATGTTCGCAACACGGAATTCCTCACATGTTATTACTTTGGTACAAAAAATGATCTTGTTGAAATTGTTTAGGATCGGTCCAATATTTCACATAGCTTCTACACAATGTTAAATGCTAAATTACATAGGAAAGTTCGCAACACGGAATTCCGCACATATTATTACTCGTATACAAGAAACGATCTTGTTGAAGTTGGTCAGGATCGGTCCAAAATTTCACATAGCTCCCATACAAATGTCTAACCGGAATAAAGAATTAACCCCATAAATCTCTTGAATCTAATTAATACTTTACATAAATTCTTTTAGTTACATTCCAAATTTCATTTAAATCGGAATATATATTCCAATTGGTTCAACGTTTCACATAGCCCTCAAATAGTTAACTCATGTATTTCACTAGAATCGATGCCACCATACAAATATGTTCAGTCTCTCTGTTATTAGGGTATCATATAGTCTGGCTTGACAACAATATCACTCATACTTGTTAGTTTTGTTTTCACATGTTCAGTGAAAACACTATAACCACATAAAGCTTTCTAATATTCATATGTCCATACATATGTATAGGTAATGAAATTTTTAATAAAATAATATTTAAATAAATTTAATTAACTCGAAAATTTTATTTGTTCAAATAATAAAATAAAAATCACAAATTGAAACTGACAGTTGGCTTAGAAAAAACAAATATCTGAAAATAATAATATTAAAAAGAATAATCTGATTTATATATGTATAATATACATTTGTAAACGTACATTCCAATAAAAATTGTACATTACTTATTTATTTAAGTGCGATACAACTTAATTTGTACTTGAAATTTGATGCAATTATACATTGAACACTTATTTATAATTAATATCTCTATACATATACAAAAGATTTGCGTTAGTAAGTGACTAATTGACTAAATCGTCAAACATGATGGTGGCATTTAGGCTGTGTTTATATTTGGACTGTGAATTGGTCACTGGACAAAAAGATGTGAAATTCGAAGGGGGTGAAAAAGGGAAATCGTTAATGTTAGGTCAGATGAAAATAGTAAATATGTAAGAATGTTATAAACGGCTTGGCCGAATCTTTATTAAATATATTAAAGTATATTTAATATATTTTTAGTCCAAGTTTCTTCCTACTAATTAACGACTTCATTGTTTACATCCATTCATTTCATATTTGTGACAAACTATATAAAAATCACGGGTTTGGTGGGCTGGTGACAAATTTCATATATTTTCATCTGACCTAATATGGGAGAAGGAAACACATACATTTATTGCGTCTAATGACATATATAAAATTTTACCTTTGTACGTTTTTCCGTTATATATTTTTGTGATATATTATGTACTAAAATGCTAAAAATTGCAGAGTTTTAGAGACGTACGGAAAAGTGGGCGGAGACCGCTTTATTTTTGTTAAGTTTCTTCCTACTAACTAACGATACATTGAAAATTTCATAGTTTACATACATTTATTTCATTATTTGAGACATATTATATCACAAAATACAACAAAATCACGGATTTTTGTAGGTAGGCGGGGCACTCCATTTTTTCGATATTATTCCTAGTATTCTTTCCTTTCATATTTAGGGCAAAATATGCTCAAAAAAACATATTTTTATGAGCGTGCGAAAAAATGCATCTTTGTTTCCCGTTACTATATTATATTTTACCTTAAATTTCATCTTTGTACCATCATCCGTTTCATATTTATGACATTTTCAATACCAAACAAACCTTATATATTTGTGTCAAATTTCATCTTTCTAGCCCAAACGGTGCTTTCAACAGAAAGAGAGACAGACGGACACTTAGAATCTAACTAGCATCCAGAATTTATATATATTTTGAGGTCATAAACGAATATTTTAACATGTTACAAACGGAATGACAAACCCAATACACCACCTCTCATTTTTTGTTGGTTGGTATAAAAAGGACAACATTTTCTGATCGCTCAAATCGATATTTTCAATCTAAAATTTTAAATCGGTGATATCTTCTTAAATATATGTTTTAATCTATTTTTTAACAATATATACATATATGAAACCGTCGTTCTTATAGGGAGCAAAGGGCATGAACAAATCTTTGTCATTATGACCTGTTCATAGTGATATCGTAAAAAGAGAATCTGGTACCAGACCACAACTCCAGATGATTGTAATTGAAAACTTGATAAGTTCAATATATGAACTACTGCGGCCTTTCCAAGTGAATTACAATGAAATGTTTTACTATTAAGAGACTGAAATTGAACAATTTACAATTAAATTGTTCGATAATTTTTTATATAACAACATTAAAAATAAAGAAAACTAAAGCGATCATAATACAGAAACATTTTTGTCCAGAATTTGCTGGGTATTTGATTCTATCCGAAATCAATGACTGCGTAACAAACTAATAGACAAAAAACTTAGGAAACTTATTCATTCGGTTTTGATTTGAAGTTTCCAATTAAGTATAGACGATTTTTATGAGAGACTTTATATTTAAATAGGTTCCCTTCTTTCCTCTGTTTTGAGCGATGGATTTTATTTCCAGCTTCTAATAGTTTCTTTGATTTAAATTTTTAGCTACCTACTCCACGTTAGTGAGGATCGACCTCTTTTTCGGCTACCCTGAGGATTCCATTCGATCACAGTACTGGCGATATCAAGGCCATCCTTTTTCAATGTGTGCTCAATCCATCACCACTTCCTCTATTGGATTAGTAGCTAGTGATCGCCCAAAATCTGAAGTTGTATATTATGTTAGGCCAGAAAATTTTAAGTATGTGACGCAGATATCTGCTGACAAATACCTGCAAGGCATTGTAGTCACGTGGGCGATGATTCCAACCCTCATAACCATATAGAAATACGGATTTTACATTGGAATTCAATTTTAACTTTGCCTGAGAGAGTTGTTGATCTCTAGACATCGCTGAGACTTCATTTTAACTTTTAAACAATCAAAATTCCAAGAAAATGGTAGCCAAACATGAACTAGAGTGTTTCTTAGATGAAAGTTATAATTTGGTCAGAATTGAACATTTTCATTTGTTTTAAATCCAAATGCTGATTTGTGTTTTGTTAAACGAATGATATTTAACAAATTTCCATTATATTTAAATTGAAAAAATTGTCTAAAAAAAATCTGGCTGTATAACGAGTATGAGTAATATTTAATTATATTAAACCCAAAACAAAAATCATACGCTCCTGATGCCAACGTTCTAAGGAAAATATGTAAATTTTATAACAAAAAAGTTTTTAAATAAAATCTAAAAAGTTTAAATGTTAGGGGTTTTTTTTTTGAGAAATTTTCAAATGATTTATATAATTTTCTGCCTCAGATTATAAAGAATTTCTTTCTACAGGCATTTTACAGTTATTTTGCAATTTGTAACTATTGTTGTTGCTGTTGTTAATGCTGATGTTACCAAAGTAACGGTGAATATATATATTTGTAATACAATAGTAAATGTTAGCATAATTTTGTGAAAAGAATTTTTTCTTTTTACTTATGCATCGAACAATAACAACAAGAAATAAGACTACATTAAAATTAGTAATAGCAAAAACAACAACAATAATAACAATATGACAATAAGGTTTCATAACAACAAATATGAATTTGATTAGGTTACATTTTCCAAAAGTTTTAGATATTTTGTGCTTTGTGCTTTTTTTCTTTACAAAACAAGCAAAAAGCAAAACATCAGCAACATCTGACAATGTGTTAAAAAGGAAATCATACAACAGGATTTACAGTTTCCTGCCAAGTATTAGAATTTTTCAAGATTTTAATTTTTTTTATCCCTTTATATCTCACTCCCTCTCTCTCTCTTTCTCACTTGCTTTAACTTTTTCATTATATAAATAAAATGAAAAAAAAGGATGGCATTTTTTTTTTTTTTTTTTTTGATTTGAAATGAAATCAAGCCTTAATCCTTTACAAGTGTTTTTTTAGTAGTCCAAATTTTATTGCCATCGTAAAAAGTTTTGTCTCCAAAAACTTGTGTGTTTTTCATTGTTGAACACTCTACAATTTGTTAAGTTTACTAGCAAAGCTTTTGGGAATTTTGTAACATTACATAATAGGTGAGATAAAATTCATTAAAGAAATTTGTCTAAAGCTGTATAACAAGATTGTTCTACTACTGAATTTCTTTCAATATGAATATTATTTTGTATTCGCTCATATTTATTTGTATCATTAAGTAATATACACATAAACTGATTTGTGATTTCCCATTTATTCAAATTATTTTCTGGAAGATTTCCCTACCATATATTTTGTACTGTTGTATGCTTTTATAGTAAGATCGATAAGAAGTTAGTTGGTGTAGGGTATAATAAACACCAACTTACTAAAAACAAACTTTAATCAACTTACTATAACTCCTTTTTTTTTAGCATAATGCAAATTTCAATGCCTTCTGAAATTTACATTTTTACACCCTACACTACCATCGGTTATGATGATATAAAGAATTAGTGCGAATTTTTGTAACACTAAGAATAATTCCTTAAAATATACAGTTCAATCACGAATCACAATCTCAATCGTTTCAATGATGTCACAGTTATGATGCTATTGTTATGAAATTTGTTACAGATTTAATACAAAAACAAGATCCGTTTATTATGTTACATACAAATAAAAGTTCGCTTTCTTTGTTATAAGAAGCATAGAGCCTCAACCAAATATTTGTTTCCGTTTTAATAATCTATATTATTTTACATAGTCCCATGAAACTGTCATTCCGGAATGGAGTAAAAACTCCCGTAAATATTTAAGATATTTACGATATTATATGTGTAATTTAGCATACATAACTTATCAATTTCATTGGCAATCAGTCTATTATTTCACCTACCACTCATACTAATATTCTACCAAGAACTCGAGAATTTCATTTAAGTCGATGCAACACGATTCACAACTCAATGTCTAAATGTATGAATTGGTGTAGTAGCTAATAGAGTTGATAAGATAGTACCCTTACATTTCCTAAACTATAAAAGGCCTGGAGTAAAATTTGTAACTGTTGTTACTTTGGAAAAATTTAAATGGCTTTTTTACATCATAAAGGTTAAAACTAAATTTAGACTCAGGGGAAAGCATAAATACAAGTTCGATAGCTTTTGAAAATTTTGCAGTTTGAGCAGCCATCGGTTGAACATATTGCCTCCTTCTTCTGATGATGAAACCAGTAAGGATACCTTACAACGGTAACTTCTAGCTTCATCCAGCTGTGCAGCGGATGCCACAAAAGCCATTGCCTACAAAATATTTGATCATTGTTTGGAAATTGTAAGATGTTTGCCCAGTTCAATAGAAGGATTACATTAGCTATTCCCAAGCATTATCAGAAGTTCAGGCACACAAAATACATATAATTCCTAAAGATTTTTATTTCAAATTTCTTTCCAATAGGTCTATTATATCAACTTCTCTACATACAGATGTACTCGGGGAATATTCAAATATTACTGTCCTGGCGTTATGATAATATGCTATAAAAACATGTGTAGACAAGTTTTTTTTTTTTTTTGGCTCAGATGATGGTTCTAATACATCCCTCTATCAAAATGGAAATTATCTTGGTCAAACTCATTTATATAATTTCTTTAAAACATTTCTGAAATGTAGCTCAAAGACGCAGACGGGAGAAAGAGAACCAATTTCATAGATCTTCACTATCGTGTTTGATATGGTAATGAAAGGTAACTCAGCGAATACGTGCCGTGTAAAGTAGGGTATGCACGGACGACTGGAAGACCTTGATTATGCTGACGTCATATGCTTGTTGACGCATAGTTTCATGGATATGTCTACGAAACTAGCTTATATGATTGATGTTGCAGCATCTGGTCTAAAAGTAAAAGTGAGGAAAACAAGTCTTTGCATAATAACCCCAACATGACGGAAAAATTCAGAGTTCAAGGTAAACTTGTCATGGAAGTTTATACATTATTCTAGCTAGGATACACTCTAAACAAAACCTGTGTTTGGAGATCAAAAACCCTCTCACGGAACCTTAAAATTAAAATTTTTAATTCCATTGTAAAATCCATATTGCTAGTTGAAATCTTCGCCCACGTGACTATAATGACTGGCAAGTGTTTGTCAACAGATGTCTGCTTAAAACCCTAAAAATTTCTTAAGCTATGTAAATTATTGTATGTGGGCTAGGTGAAATAATAGACCGATTGAAAAGAAATTTAAAACATAAGAAATTTAAAGCATCAATAAATTACACTCATATTTAAGAAAGTAATTTCATATGCAAAAAAAGAAAAATCGAAGACCCAAAAAAGTAGCTGAAACTTATTAATAGTACCGAAAATACAATAAAGTACCAAAAATCTTAAAACAGACACAAATAGCATTGAAAGTACCTCATCTTAAGTTCTGTTTTATAACTTTATATATGAACGCAAATGACTTCTTATTTTAAATCAATAACGTATAAAGTACGTAATATTAAATCAAATTCAACTTTAAAGGGCGTACTTTTAATTCGTTGTTACTTATATTCTACTATCACATATGCACATGCCTTAGTTTTCATCGTTTCACTTTGAATTTAATTTTAGGACACAAACACATAATAATGTTACAATTTTACGTTTGTAGATGACATTTAAAGAAAGTAAAAAAGTTAGATATGTATGTGTATATTGTCAGTTTACTGTATTAGTTTATAAAGTTTTGTAACAACATATTGTTTGCTGGTATCATGTTTTGACACATTTGATAATCTTTCATAAGAAAACTTTAAAGTTTTTTGCCCTTAAGAAAATATATATTTTGCATACGGTAACATACTGTCCTTCAGGAATTGTAAGTTAGGGACTATTGCTTAATAAATATCAATTGTATATGAACTTGAACAATATCAATATATACATAACATGACTAATGATTTATTTAAAGAATTTGTTAAAATTTAATTTTAAGGGAAAGCATTTTTTTTTTTTTTTTTTTGTTATTTGACCTATATTTTGTTATAGTAGAATACTTTTTTAAGTACTGGAATATGCGCTTAAGTTTTCTAACAATTTCAGTGTTTTTTTTTAATGATTGCATAATGCAATTAAAAAAATCAAGATTTAGTTCGATACACAGGGGTTTCATTAACACCAATTTGTTGAACATAAAAGGGAAAACTAGATACTAGTTTTTTTTTTTTAATTTCTATGAAATGAATCATGTATGTGTGTCAGAATCGGGCAAATGTGTATGGAGATTGAGATTTATTGTTTCATTGTGTAATTATACAAGAAGATGATGTTAAACATATGTCATCATCATTATTAATGATATACATACATGTACGTCAAATTATTGTCCTTAAATTTTGTACAATTGTCCATAGAAATATCCTTGGGGAATAAGGATGAAACACATAATTTTTTCCTACGTTTCTATAAAGACAATAGGACTTCGACTAATCTTTGCTAACCTTGATCAGTTTGGTTTGTATTTGTTTTATTTTAAGTTATCAGTGTTTATTAAGTATAAATATTGGAATATACTACAGCATTCGATTGTTGTCTGACAAGATTGTTATAACAATTTTATGTTTGCTCTAAATCAGATCCCTCTATCATGGATAGTTTCTCTGACATTGATTTTACATATCGCCTCCTTCTTCTGATAATGAAACAAGTAAGGATACATGACAACGGCACCTAGCTAGCTTCATTGAGCTGTGCAGAGGATGCCACAAAAGCCATCGCCTTCAAAATATTTGATCATAGATTGGAAATTGTAAGATATTTGTGCAGTTCAATAGAAGAATCATATTAGCTATTCCAAAGCGTTATCAGAAGTTTTTCGTTTGGAATTTAGGCACACATAATACATATACTTTATAAAGACTTTTAATTCAATTTTTTTCCTATAGACCTATTATATCAACTAATAATATTAATGACATCCCTGCCAGCATTTGGAAGATATTTGGTGGCCTTTTTTCTGATGAAATATAAAAAAGCTCTCATATTTACAGTAACAATTCAATTAGTATAGGCTTCTGATCTAAAAATCTAATCTAGAATGATAGCTTACATTTGAGAGCAAATGAGAATTATAAAATTTTACTCTGTGAATGTGTAATTTTAGAAAGTGAAGTTAAGTTTTTAGTGTTATAATAAAAAATATATAAAATTGGCAACTAATTTCGTTAATTTACTTTACGAAAATAACAATTTCTAATCTTAGAATATATTTATATTACAGATAAATAAAATATTTTGGTTATTCTCCTGAATCCCCTGTTTAGACTACTAAATATGACTAAATCGACTCCCAAAAAGTGCAATAAAGGGTGCCATTAAAAAACTATCGAAACGAGGTACATTTCTTTGGGAACGGTGATACCCTTAAGAACAGAAAATGATAAAAAACAAGTAAGATTATTTAGTCAATAAAACCCAACTATATGATACCCTACACCACATAAAAAAAAGAATATTATTATGAATAATATACTCATATATTAATGTTATACATACGATCTAATTGGACCGGCATTTTACGCTGTAAAACCCCCATTCTGGGAGAATGTTCATATGGGGGCCACGTGAAATTATAAAACGATTCGAATGAAATTTGGAACATAAATTTAAATCTACAAAAAATTACGTGTACTTAACTTCAATAAATTATACTCATATTTAAGAGATTTATAGGCATTATTCTAAATTGTTGGACACCATTTGGGCTAAGAGAAATAAAGGATCCATCATAACCAATTCCAAAAGGTCCGAAATAATAACCTTTTTAAATTTCGTGTTATGTCTATAAAAATGCGACTTTCCCAGATATTTTACCATTTTACGCTGTAAAACTCTCTTTTTGGGAGGACGTTTGTTTGGGAGCTTGGTAAAATAATAAACCGATTAGAATAAAATTTGAAATAAAAAGTTTAGATCCATAAAGAGAATTTGTACGAATTATATTCATATTTAAGAGATTATTGCTCATTCCGGGAGAATATTTGTATAGGAAGGCTTTGAGAAATAATGAACAAATCGTGACCAATTTCAATTACCTTTATCCCTGAGTTAAAATAATTATCTAAGCCAAATTTAGACTCTCAGTAACAACTTGAAACTACTATTAGGAGTCCTTTTCGATAGTAAATGCTTGCAGGATTAAATTGCATATAAATTATTTTCAAGAGTAAAACATAAAATCAAATTTTATGTATTGAATTTAATATATATATGGGTAATTTTAACATAATATTTCTTATTACCTTTTTATAATATTTTAAAACAAATTGTCCTTTTAAGCCATTTAATGCGACGGTCAGCATTTTGTAACATTAAATGATTTGCTTAAATGTGATGATAATTTCTTTAAATATCCACAAAAGTGTTAAGTAAATTTATACATAAATATAAATATTACTTAACCCATAAAACCCATTATATAATATTATATGTATACATATATAAAATAAATAATAAGTTATATATATAGAATGTATATTAAAATTATATAAAATTTTAAGAAATATGTGTTAGTATGTAGTTGTTGAGAAATTGTTAAGAAATTTATGAAGCATACAGACGTATGTATGTATGTATGTATGTATGTATGTACATATGTATGTATATGTTTGATAGTTTATATGTATTTTAATTTCAAAAATGATTTTGTCACAAAATGTCATTTTACAAAACATTTAATCCAACATTTTACTTATAAATACAAATTATATAAAAATTTAAAGGTTTTGACCTTATACATACAACAACATTTAGATATTTTCGGATAATTTTCCTAAAGAACTTAATATATCCATATAATACATATGTTTTTGTTCATATCAAAATACCATAATATCTTGTATATGATTTCAATTCATCAGTAAACATAAAATTTCAAATAAAGATTTGTTTAAGTGTTTCGTATAAAAAAGAGGTTTATTTTAAACTACAGCAGCAGTTTAGCAACAGTGATGAGTCAATTTATTTATAAATTTGAACATAATATTAAATACATTTAGCATATACAACTTATTCTGGCCGATCTAAGGCAAAGACTTTTTATACATTTGCCTATATTGTTCATAATCGGTCTATAATTTTCTATAGCTTCCATACGAATGTTCTCTCGGTATATAATAAAATGTAAAATCATGTATTTCACTTCAATCGGTAAAATCATAATATTCTACCCTTTTAAGCTGTAGGGTAACATATAGAAGATAACTTTCTGGGAGAACGTTTGTATGAAGACATAAGTTTGGATCTACGGAAGAGTTATGTGTACTAGACAGTTATGGACATTATTTTCCATTCTGGGAGGATATAGCCGTCCATTAGGACGGATATCGTTAAATCGGCTAAGAAAGTGATTTTAACATATACATAACCCACACAAACTCATTATACCCTCTCCGCCTATGGCGGTGGAGGTATAAAAATAATTTGACTGATTCAACCACTCAAATTTTGCGTACATATTAAATTTAGTATCTTAAACGCTTTTACATTTGAATATTCGCCAATTTTTATATATCGATATCAAACCAGTTTTTGGTGTAAACCTTTTGTCACTATCTATACCTCTTCGTAACGAACATGTTAAGGCAAAGAAAATCATGAGTGCGGTCAATTCTGTATCATGAGTGCGATCAATTCTGTATCACATTGCATAACCATAGGTGAATGTTTGTATCATAACTTAAAATCAAATTCTGAAACGATTAAACCAGCCGACTGGCTGGTTGTCCATGTAAAGCTTTCATCTTGAAATTTGGCAAAAATAAATATTTTAGCACTGGGACCAATCCTATTAAAATTGATAATGATTAGTCCATGCAAATGCAACCCCGGAATAAAGATTTAAACTCATAACTCCCTTAAGTGAGATTATATTTTAAGTGAAGGTGTATTTGAAAATTAACATTTATAACATCTTTATTGATTTTAGACAATGTACCAAGTTTGGTTCTAATTGACTCATTATTTCACCTAACCCTCACACAAATGTCCTTCCAAAATGATAAAAATTATAAAACAAAATGAGAATTTTAATGAAATTTAGCAATGATTATACGGGATACGGGATGATTATACGATACGGGAAGAATGCCTGTGGAAAATAGTCGTTATCGGTAAATTTTTTCACCTTACCGCCATACAAATGCAACCATGAGGAATGAGGTTTTCAACCCATAAGTCGCTTAAATGAGTGCGTAATTTAATGCAGTATAGCTTAGCACCAAGTTTCATTTTAATCGGCTCAAACATATTAGAATAGTACATTAATTTACATTGTATAAAGTGGTGCAAATTATCATATAGTCAGGCTATCCTCAACTGTGTTGTTTTCCAGAAAACTTATTTCTTAACGTAGGGGAGTATAAAACCCAAATGGTGGTTCCGAACTTACTACACTAAGATTTGGATGCTAGTTATCTTTATTGAAATAGATGTTTCAATATCATAACAATCGGTCTACATCTTTTAAGTATTTCTTCATTCTACTACGACTTTAATTTCAAAGACCACCAATTGGTAAATCTTCTGACATTTGATTCCATTAGTAGTAAAATTTAATCTGTGACGGGATACATTGACACTATTTAACAAGTAAGAATGTTATATTCGGCTTGGC
>JACGTJ010021686.1:0-12604 GCA_014858695.1 Chrysomya rufifacies | reverse complement strand
TCTAGTTCAGTTCTAGTTCAGTTCTGTTCTATTTCAGTTAACTCTGTAAGTAAGCAATTTTTTCATGAATTCTGAGGTCATCAAAACACTAATTTTTTATTATAACTAATAACAATGTTTTTCAACAAAGATACAAAGTAAAAATTTTCCAACCCTGTTCTGAAGACAAAGTAGTTTATATTCTCACAAGAAAAATAAAGAACAATAATAGTATAGAAAAGTGGTTGAAATTAAATGGAATGTCACGTTTTTTATGTACAGAACAAAGATATAAGATATATAATGTGATGTACCCATCTATTATATAAAATAAGAAAAACAAAAGAATTCTTATCTTATAAGAATCTTTTTTAAACATTTTAAGGGTTAATTAAAGCAAAAAAAATAGCAAGAAAAAAATCTATGTATGTTAAAAAGTCAATGACTTTCAAAAGGGTTAAATGTGCAATAGACAACAATATTGAATTTGGCAACCCTAACTCATACCTAACGAATAAAAGTTTAAAAAACAATGTCAAAATTGTCAAAAACCTTCATTTATATACAAACATATACATGCATAGGTATGGATACACATATGTATATAAGAATATGTGTAAATTTGTAGAAAAAAACGACAAGCAGAAAAAAGATAAATTGAAAGGGAGACCGGCCAAAGAGACAGAACAAAAAAAAGACGAGAAATGGAAAAATAAGAGGTAGGGAACAACAATTTGTAAAACCGGCACTGATTATTGCCAACATGACTCACACTCGACTAAATTCCAAAATGCAAGCACCACTACACGAAAATGAATATCTTTCTTTAAGAGATGCCAGCACACATTGAAAAATCTGTTTCTTTCTCTACGATAATTAAGCACAAATTTCTTTTTATTTTTCACAAATGTTAAAACTTATATAAATTATTTGAAATAAATTAAAAACTTACCTTTAATTTAATAGATTTGCTTTAATCCTTAAAATGAGTTTATTAAGTTTTTCTTTTGTTGCAAAGAAAATGAATAAAAATTTTAATAACACTCTCACTTAATGTTTTTAGCTTTTCTTTTAATTAAATATTTAAACTTTTTTTTACGCTGTTCTTTCTATTTTTTCAAGCACTTGAATTTTTATTTCAAAAAAAATCTTTGAATGACGAGTCGAAAGTTAAGGCGCGTTCTTTACAATTTATGCTTTGTGCTGGAACTTCTTTGTGTCTCGTCTCTCAGCCGAGTTTTTTTTTTCTAATTTTCTTTCTTCTTCTTGTTTTCTGTTTCTTTTCCACTGCTGGCTGTTGCGCTTTTTCGCACTTTTTTGTTTTATTACTTTAACACACACACACTCTTGCTTATTATTGTATATATATGAAAAAAAAAACAACTTGTTTAAATGCTTGTTGTTTCAGCAAGTTTTTTTCTTTACTTTTGTGCGTTTTTCCCTTAATTGGATTTTGTATTTCATGCAAAAATAAATGATTGTTTTTTTAAACTTTTTTCAGTATTTTTTATAACTTGTTGTATAAAACAAAATTAAATGGAATGGAAAAAGAAAATTAAGGCAAAATTAAATTTAAATAAAAAAATTATCGAAAAAAAACCAAATCAAATTCCGTAGTGAAAAATGACACGACTTTTCGCAACTAGAAAATAAAGAGAGCGGCGTACCAGAAAAATATCAATGTTGTTTAATAAATGTAGTAAAAGAGAGTTAAAATGTTAAGAGTTGTATTTTTGTGTAGTAAAGATAAATATGAATTATAAATGAGTAGTTGTAATGATAATTCAGAATAAAATAAGTCAATTGTATTGGAAAACTGTTGCAGTATTTAAAAAAGTCTTATTTCTGGCAACTTTGTTTAATTGGAATAAACTTTAGAAAGTAGAGAAACAGATATATTTATGAATGATAACATTTCCAAAGTAAATTTAGTTCTAAGTATTAAATCTTAAAATAACTTGTAGCAGGGATTTCAAACGATTCATTTTATCTTATACCAACTACAGGATTATATTTCACTACTTTATAATTAATAATAATTTAAGATAAACATATTCTTAATTTAAATCTCAAGAAATTTTAGAATTATATTAGAACTGAACTAACTTTAACTAGAACTAAACTAGATCTGAAACAGAAATTAACTAAATTAAACTGAAATGTAGATAGAACTAGAAGAAGTGAACTACAACAATACTAGAACAGAACTTGATCTGAGTGAAAAGTAGATCTGAATTAGAACTTGAACTGAAAAAGAATTGAATTAAATCTTAGAATCAACTTAGAACTATAGCCAAATTGGAACTAAATACGAAATGAACTAAAGCTAAACAAGAACATAATTAGAACAGAACCTGAATTAGAACCGATCTGTAAATATATAAGAATTGAGCTTAAGCAAATCTAGAACTAAAGAAGAATTTCATCTCGGGTTGGATCTATCGAATTAATCTACGATATCTACGGCCATTGTTGATATTACACATCTTAGATTATAGTGGTCTATGTTATGTACCATTTCATTATATGTTTGGAAAGTACAAACAATGGAGTTGAAATCGTCAAACCTTTAGACAGAAATATCATGCATCTTTCTATTTCCTTAATAAATTTGCAAACTTTAAAAGTTAAATAGAGGAAATTGAAAAAATTAAATCTTTTTCAAAATTTACGGTTTATGATTTCTTTTTTAATTTGATTTATAGAAATTTTTTACATAAATTTTATGTTTAACGATTTTTTTAATATTAAAGAAAATTTAATTTTTTTATTTTCTTTTCATAGAAAAAATATTTCATAATAATTTCTATACACAAGTTTTGTTTTTATGGGAGATTTTATTTACTCACATTAAGATACACCAAGGGGAAAAACTATATAGAACATGAACTTACACATAGTTAAGGGAGAGAAATAGGAGTAGGCTATATAATATAGATGTAATTTTATATAAAAATAAGACTTAAACTAAATTATGATTCATTAAAATTGATGTAAAAAGCATTAGCTCTAATCTGCTTTATTTTCATCAGCATCAGTTTTTGAATTATTTTCGGCAGCTGGAGGCTGAGCTGGTGGTGGTTGGTTTGCAGACGGTGGTTGTGGAGCTCCCGATGGACCAGGTGGTGGTCCAGAGGAAGTTGCAGCTGGTAAAGGTTGTTGTGGCGGCGGTAAGGGATGTCCAGATGGTGGTGCACCAGGTGGTGGTTGTTGACCGTACACATCATGTGGTGGCATATGACCAGGTGGTGGTAAACCAGGTCCACCTTGTGGTCCGGAATGTTCACCATAATGTAATGGTGGTTGGGGTTGTGGTGGTGGTGCTGCACCATTGTGTTGTGGTGGTGGTCTTGAATTCATATAATGTGAACCGGGTGGTGGTGGTCCATAGGGTTGTTGGTAGTGAGAGTAGGGCGGATATTGCCCATAGGGTTGTTGAGGTGGTGGTGGATGAGCACCGTATTGTGGCTGATAGTAAGGAGAACGTGTAGGACCAGTAGGTGGTGGTCCATATTGTGGATAAGCGCCATGTGGTGGCATACCACCCATACCTTGATGAGGCTGCATATGTGGTGGTAAATGGGAGGGAGGAGGTGGACCACCATGTTGGGGTGGAGGATGATGGCCATGCATCGAGGGCATGTTAGATGGAGGAATTTGCTGTTGCGTTGGAGGCTGACCTGGTGCAGATGTTGGTGGAACATGTTGAGCAGCTGGAGGTGGAGCATTAGGTGCTCCAGTAGGAGGAGCCGAGGATATTGGTGGAACTGGTGGTCCACTTACTGGATGTGGTGGACCTTGAGTAGCTGGCACTGGTTGTTCAACAGCTGGTGGTGCATTAGGTGGTGGATTATGTGGCGGTTGTATTTGTTGCTGTTGTGTTATAATAACAGGAGGATTCTTCTTAGATTTTGAATGTTCTTTCGCACTTTCTGCTTTATGACCCTTAATCGTTTCCATGGGTGGCTTATGTTCCACCTTAGGTGGAGGTATGGGTGCCGTAGGTTTAGCTGGCGGCTCTATATCCATTGGTTCAGGATCAGTTTTACTACCAGGTTCATGTGGTGGTTTTGTTTGTGTAGCAGATGGAGCTGTGGGTGGTGGTGCTCCACTGGCAGCTTCTTTTTTAGCCTCTGCTGTTAAGGAACCAGCAGGTGCAGATCCGGCATTTGCTCCACCTGAAGCAGACTTATTACCTGCTGCATTCGGATCATCTATTAAACGTTGACGTTCACGTTTCATTTCTTCATACATTCGTTGTACCATTTTTTGAAAGACTTCCTCATCTACAGCGGGTTTACAGTGACGTTTTAGTTCTTCCTGAAAAGCCAAACTAGATTCCATCATACGTTGCTTTTTTGCTTCGAATTTCTCTTCCATTTGCTGTAATTCGGCTTCTAGTTTCGTTTGATGCATAGTCAATGAGCTAACCTGTCTTTTGAGCACCTGCATTCTCTGCGTGGTGACCACAGATCTTACATCTGGCACCACAGCATCCGAAAAAATTTCATTTATCAAACGATGATTACGCAAATAACGAGCATATGCTACATGTTTAAATGAATAACCATCATCTTGGTCATCTTCATCCTCAGCTGGCTGTATATCAATTCGTCGTTCTTGCTGACCTTTACCACCACCACCTCTCGAAGGTGTCTCATGCACATCACCATCAGCTTTAGTCTTGCTCTTAGCAGCCAAAAATGCTAAATAAGCGGGAGAGTTATGATAAGCTTTCAAGTTTTTCTCATACTCAGCCTTGTCTGCTTCATATTCATCTACGAATTCTTGTTTTTCCGCCTCCGTTAGCTGTTTCCACATGGCACCTATTTTCTTACCCAATTCCCATAGTTTCAAGTCGGGATTCTGAGCCTTAACACTATCCCATATTTTCTTAGAATATCTCATATAAGGTAAAATGGGTTTCTCTGGTGGCTTTGGAGGTTTCGGTGCACGACTTTCCGATTGGTTTTTACTACTTGAAGATTTGCCAGCCTTTTGCGGAGTAAAAGCAGGATTTCCATAATTACTATGCGTAAATATTGGAGTATTATCTTTATTACGTTCGGATCCACCTCCAGTGCCGGATGAACGAGATCTACTACTGCCACCGCCACTTCCACTACCGGTTGCTGGTGTGGCCGGTTGTGCAGGTGCAATTTGTTTGTAATTGCTGGGCAAAGACATTTTTGCTACACAGCTTATTTTTACAATAGATTTCAATAAAATTTAAACACTTTTTCTTTTATTTTTGTTTAACTTTTCCAGAAAATTTTATTTTCACATCCACCACAAAAAGAAAAAAGCGATATACTTGTCAAATAAAAATTGACGACGCCATTATGCTATTACAATTGTGTGCTGTCAAAATGACATTATCTCAAGGGTTGCAATAAAAGAGTAGTAAAGACTAATAACTCATATTGCCAGATCGGAAAACAAATGAAAATGTAAAATCTAATTGGAATTAATAAAAATATGTTTAGTTTATTAATTTATTAAAAATTTTTAATAACAAATATCACAGACGTTGATTTTTGATATTCTTTGTATTAAAATTAAATTTTCTTTTTTAATTTTTTAAAAGTTTGGGAAGTTTTCTTATATCTAATCTAAATAAAAAATAGAACAAGCCACTTAAGAACCACTGTGTGCTTAATATAATCTTTTCCATTTGAACGTTTTTTAATAAAAAAAATACGTTTACAATTGTCAGATACAGCAACCTTGTTTTAACACATTACCGCTAAAACCATAACAAAAAACAGCTGTGGATAAAACGAAAAAAATGTTTAGACGTGCAACATATTTAATAAGAAATATTACAAAAAATCAAAGAAATTTACAATATTACTCAGCAATAACATGTAGCAAAATCATTAATACAACAATAGCACCAAGTGCCACAACAAGTGCAAATTTCAAACGCTTATGCTCCACAACAAAACCCACAGAACATGTAGTTGATTCAGTATTGGATCATGCCACTTACGAAAGAGTTTGTGCCGAAACAATGGATGGACTTAATGATTATTTTGAAGAGCTGCTGGAAAGCGTTGACAATTTACCAGGCAGTGATATAGCTTATAGCGTAAGTCCTGCACTAGATCAAAAACCTTAAACTAAAAAACTTATTTCAATCTATTTATATTAAAAAGGATGGAGTTTTAACTGTTAAATTGGGCTCTGAACATGGTACCTATGTTATAAATCGTCAAACGCCTAATAGACAAATCTGGTTAAGTTCTCCCTCGACTGGACCGAAACGTTATGATTTTGTGGGCCCTGCTACTGGAGAAACAGGCAAATGGGTATATCGCCATACTGGACAATCTTTGCATGAACTATTGCAACACGAGTTACAAATGATTTTTAAAGAACAAAAAGTAGAGTTTGAAGATTTACCTTACGGTAGATACATTGAATAAGAAGTTATGTAATTAATATTTAAAAGAAAAAACATCAATAAATTTAAGACGGTAAACGTTTTATTAGTTCCTGTAAAAGCATATTTTGCTGTTCCAAAGCACGTTCTTGAATTTTTAAACTTTTTTCCAACAAAGATAGTTTTTCACGGTGTCTTCTTTCTTGTTGTTCATTGTATTGTAATAAAGTAAATTCTTTAGTAGTTGGTTCAGTTAGAAATGATGTAGAAGCTGTATGCTCTTCTTTAATTTCACTATCTTCTTCAGTAGTTTTTTGTTTTCTAAGTGGTGGTTGTTCATTAGAATTCGTAGTAGAATTGCGTGTTCTTTTTAGTTTATCATTTTGTTCTAATTTTTTTGTTGTATCTACCGTAGACGATCCATTCATTTCGCTAACTTTTTCTCCAACTTCGATTTCAGAAGACTCAACAATATTATTATTACCTTCTGAATGTACACCCTCCTCCATAGCTTGTAATTCTTTTTCTACCATATCAATGAATTCATGTTCTTTGTGAACAATTTCTTCACTTTTAAAACTATGCAAGTGTTCTTTATTTATCTCCAAAGGCAGCGGTTGTATTAGCAATTCATCTTTGGAAAATGTTATGCTGTCTGGTAAAACTTTTAAGCCTTTTACAATATTACTCCTTACAGGATCCCTATAGATATCATGCAATTCTTCGAAATAATCAAAATTTTCTATATCTTCTTTACTTTGTATCGCAAAATATTGTGATCTTAACGAGACATATTTCTGTTGTATTTGATGTTCATTGAATTCAAAAAAACTTTCTTGCATATCTTTAGCTATATCCCGCCATATTTCTGACACTAAGCTGGGGGTAATTTCATTACCATTGGGCAGTGTCTCATATTTTGTTTTATACAAATCCAATAAACAATGTATAGCATTCGGATAAAATGTATCTTCTTCCAATTCTTCTTTTTCATTAGGATCTTCTATATACTCTACACTAGCATGATCATCCAAATATTCCACTTCAATATCATCTTGTACATTAACATCATCTGGTGACATGTTTCTATCCGTTGGAGTTTGTAGTAATCGTTCCTCTTTTATGTATTGAACTGCTACTTTTGTTTTTTGCTTTTTATCGGAATCTATTGTAGATGTTGAAAGTAAATAATGATTTATAGATTTTAATAAACATTTTTGCTTACCTCTTGTTTCATTTAAAGTATTATTCTGTTGTATAAGATGTTTTTTACGCATCATTTTTTAATATTTTTATGTGAATATTTAAAAATACATATTTTGTTGTTTGTAAACAAACAAAACTTCTTTAATAGAAGAAGCAGAGAGACTGAGAGAGATGAATTACAAAGTTGTAAAAATAAGTAGTAGGTATTCTTTTACAATTTTTTGTAAACAACTGTTCTCGATTTTATTTTGCATTTTAGCTCTGCTTTAGTGTAAAAAATGCATTTTCGTCTGCATATTTTGCTATTCCTTGGATTTTTATACATTTTAATCATATATTTTGATAGAAACCATATTTTTGTTTTATTTTTAATAAAATTTTATTACCTAAGTTAATCGATTTTTTTTTTTATGTAGAAAAAACTTTAAAAATCTGGAATAGGTAAGAAACTACCAAAAAAAAAAATAAAAACAAGTTTCGTTATTATTAATAAGTGTACACCATTTTGGAGTTTCATATTTAAATTCAATAGAATCCATTCATAAATATCTTCAAAACCTGTTACTTTTCAATATTTCGACTATTTCCATACGTACTACGAATTTCAAATTGAATTTTTTAAATCGGCTAATAAATGGCCGAGTTATTGTCAAAAAACTATTATATTTTATTTCTAATAGTTGTTTTTGTTTTGCTAATAAAAATCACACAAACAAACATACATACACCCATTAATCTTTGTTTTGGATTTGTAATGCTAGAGATTTTATAGTTTTACTGTTTTTTTGATTTTGTAGGATTTTTCGGTTCAACATTTTACCGGCTACTTTTGGAGAATATTTTTTTTGTGTTAGTTAACTTAAGTGAATTGTATATTAGATTCAGCATAGACGAATATATCGTTCTTAATTGTATATATTCATATTCTCGATTTATTTCTGTGATGTCAATACAATTTTGAAACAGTCCAATGGCAGAAAGATGAACTAATTTTCAGCAAAAGTGTTCACATTTTCGATTGTTAAATTTTTGACACAATTTTATATTGCGAATACTTTTTTTTTATTTTATCTCAATAATATATTCCTTATTTTGAAGTAAATAAAAATGACTCCCAAATGTCTGGCGAAAACGTAAACATGAATAATAACGTTTTTAAGTTCTTACGTTTCCGTTTGTTTACATTGTCGCGAATGATTCATATATGTCTACAAATACTAAGTAGTTAGTAACTTAAACAATTGATTCTGGAAGAACATAGGGCGTTCAACTATTTCGATCAAATTCTAGAAACGTTAACAAATTTGAATGAAACCTAAAGATCTTTAGTTCGTTTAAAACATAATATCATATTTTTTCATTTTAGATTTTTATGAATTTCCTAACAATTGGATTTTTTTAACAATTAAAAAAATGTAATGAAAATTACCAAATATCGGAAAAAAGGGGGCAACAAAATAGTTAAAAATTAGCATGAATTATTCTTAAACACTTACCAATCAATGATAATTATGTACAAATTCAAATCAACTAAACATTTGTAAATAACTATTATTAAATTGTAATGTTTTTTTTTTATTTATAAAAGTATAGCGCATAAATCAAAACGCTAAAAACCTTTTTAAAAGCAACGAATGTTTCTTATTGAAAAGTTCATTCCAATGAAAAACAAATATTTTAAAAATAATTAAAAAATTAATAAATTTAAGAAATAAAAAAATATAAATTTTAAAGAATAATTAAAGCAAAATGTAATTGCTTAATTGATATATGTAATTTAAACATTACCAAAATCTTAATAAATATGAATATCTTTTCAAATGTTACTTATAAATTTTTGATATTTTTAGTGTAGTTTTTTTATTTTTTACTTTTTAAGTAAGTAAATTAAAGTAAAGAAAAAAAATTAAATAAAATCTCTTACAATTTAGTTGCGACCTTGTCCATACATATTATAACCCATTTGTTGGGGTGGCATACCAAAACCCTGCATACCAAATTGTTGCATATTTTGTGGTGGCATTTGTTGTGGTGGACCTTGTCCCCATTGTTGATAACCATCATAGGGATTTTGATTATACCCACCCATGGAATTATAGTAATTTGCCTGAGCTGGATTCATTTGATTGTAAGCACCTGGCGGATAAACCTGTTGGGGTTGTTGCTGTTGCTGATAAAAAGCCATTTGATTTGTTTGCGGGGCTTGTGGACGCAATTGCTGTTGTACGGCAGCAGAAGTATCTATAGGTGGTACGGGTTGTGGCATAGACTGTGATGTTTGTTTAGATGTTGAAGCCTTGTTAGCGGAATTAGAATTACTTTGTTGCAATGAGCCCATTAGATTTGCTATTAAATTTTGTGTATCATTAAATGAAGTTTTCAGACCAGCCGGATTAAATGTCAAAGCGCTGGGTGAAGATGATACGGGTACAATGGGTGATTTGGTATTTTTATCAGAAAGTCTTGAGTGTTCTTCTGACAAACGATTAACATTACTAGAGGCCGCTTTAAATACATCTTCAAAATTATAATCATCATCCTCATCTTCATCATCTAAACTAAATTTATTAGGATTAACACGACGACGACTATCAACATCGTCATCATCATCATCATCTTCTGTACCCGGTGGCATGGCATTACGTCCCTTACGACTGCCAGAAGGTGGAGAATCTTCAAAGCGAGATTTTGAACGCGAAGATGAAGACGATTTTGTAGGTGTACTATCTGAGTTTTTGGTAGATTTGTTAGAGGGTTCTTTTGTACCCGTCAAATCTGAAATGTTCACAAATTTCCTAAGCTTTTCAACACGTTTGGGATCGGCCGATTCTAGTTTCTTAAGATGTGCAATTAAATGATGCTGTTCCTCACTAGATAAATGTTTAAAGTTTTGCAACAGTGTTTGTAAATCTGAGTCAGTAAGAGATTCCAACATACTACTGTTACTATCATTTTTAGTTTCCTTCTCAGCATTACCTGCTACCTCATCAATTTCCTCCTCTACTTCTTGCACTAATGCTGTTACTTCATTCTCCAACAAACCATCAACTAGAGCAGGCAAATTTGCCAATGATAATTTCGTTGCAGGCAACTTGGTTGCTATACCCAATTGTGGCAAGATATCATTACAATATAATGTTTTACCATCCTCTTCGCGTTTAGCTTTTGATAGTTTAACCATTAAAATAAACATGTATATTAATTTATCCATATCGGCAGTCGAAACATCTTCTCGTCCTTGCATTACTAAAGCAGCAGCCAATTTAGTGGCAATAGTTTGTCGATCAAAGGGTAAATCTTGAATATTGACACCGCCAGACGATTTTTTCGTAGGCTTATTATTAGTTTTGGTTGTACCAGCATTATCTGCTGTGTCTTTATCTTTGGTAGCATCTGTAGAGGCTCCTATAATGATGGGTGTAGAAAGGGAAAAAGTAATTAATTGAAATAAATGTGGCATAAAATTATAAAAGTATATAGATTTACTTATTAGTTTTGTTTTTGCATTTTAGTTAACATATTTTTAATGTTGTTGTTTTTCATTTTTCATTTCTTTTTTTTAACAATATTGAAACTAGTTTACACTTACACCTTAGTTAACTTATGATATCGAAAATTTACGGAAACACGAGAAAGAAAATTTTAAAGGACTTTCAAAAAATATGACTTCAGAAGTAGAAAATGTCTTAGAAACGCACTTTAAAACTCGTGTATTTGTATACAAAATTTCAATAGAAGACTTCATTTGCCACAAAAGTTAAAAAAATAGTATATATATATATTAGTCTGGCCAGACTTTGGACTAACTGAATATCAGCTTTTTTTGTCATAGATTTAATTGATCGCATAAAAGTTATTATTGTTTTATAATTTCTTAATAAATTATTGCTCAGAAAATTCCAAATTATTTCAATAACTAAAAAATCTATATTGAAATAATTTCTTTAAATTACAAGAAAATTTCGTTCCTTAACGTTTGCTGCGTTTTGCTGCGTTTTACATCTGATCCTTTTAAATCAACAATTTTTAAATAAAAAAATTGATTACGATCTATTTTGGAATATGAAATTTTTACAACAGATTTCACTAAAGTAAAATAAAACTGCGAAATTCCTCTGTTAAATAAAGAATTATTTTTCACTGAAACTTAAATTTATGCTTGAAATTTTAACTTTTACCGCAAATTAATTTTTACAAGCCAAAATCGATTTAAACAAAAAAATTCACTAAAAATTCAAAAATTTTGTTCAGGAACATTATTTTACATTCACTTTTACTACTAACATTGAAAATTTTCGAAATTTCGATTTAACATTCAAATTGAATTTGAATTTAAAACTTATTTCACAAAAAAGAAAATCGTTGAAATTTAATATTCATTTAAATACGAATTTTTAAAAATTTCACTAAAATTGTTTATCGAAATTTTTAATTTTCATTAAAAATATGGCAAAAGCTCAAATTTTTACTTAACCAAAATCAAACTTTTCAAAAAATATGATATAAAATTTTCATTAAAATCTCAAGTTCAAATGTTAAAAAATAAAGTTTTCACTAACATTTCAAAAATTTAACAAAATATTTCGTAAAAAATTTAACATTCGCGGAAACTTTTAATTCACTATTTTTCACTAAAAATTTAAATTTTTAAAAATTCCCGAAAAATGAAAATTTTTAAAAAATTTAAATTTTGACGAAATTCAAATTTTCACTTAAATTTAAAATTTTGCACTAAAATTGAAAAATTTTCACTAAAATTAAAAATTTTCACTTAAATTTAAAATTTTCACTAAAATTTAAAATTTTCACTTAAATTTAAAATTTTCACTTAAATTTAAAATTTTCACTAAAAAATACAAAAAAATTAAAATTTAAAAAAAAATTTTTTTGACGAATTAAAAATTTTTACTAAAATTTAAACTTTTTATTAAAATTTTCACTACAATTTAAAATTTTCACTAAAATTTAAAATTTTTATTAAAATTTAAAATTTTCACTAAAATTTAAAATTTTCATTAAAATTTAAAATTTTCA
>JACGTJ010021631.1:0-13690 GCA_014858695.1 Chrysomya rufifacies | reverse complement strand
TATGTATGTATGTATGTATGTATGTATTTGTTTAAAGTTTGAATAAGTTTTTCCTGTTTTAATTAAACAGACTCGAAATAGACAGAAATATTTCAGTTACTTTGTAATTGAGCTGAATTGCTGCCAAAATAAAATTCTTAAGTGAAATTGAAACTTAATCATTAAACAGTGATTGATTGTATAAGTAAATGAATGAGTGAATGAATCAAATGCAATGAATAGGAAAATAAGGCTGTTAAGCTCAAACAAATATTACTTTTTTTGTTTTAAAGAAATTTTTAAATAAAACTTTAACTGGAATATTATAACAGTTTATCATGTTTTTTTATTTTCAACTAAAAAGCATGAGAAACAATTTCAAAACATATAAAGCAGTGAAGTGAAACTTTTTTTTTAAATTTTTGTTACCAAAAATAAAACGTTGAAATCAGAGAAGTAGAAATAATAATAAAAAAATAAAATAAAACACAAAGATTTGAATTGTTTTTTGAAGTGGAAACCGCTTTATTTAATAAGAAAACTTTTACAGTTGCCTCCTTTTTTTCCATAGCAATATAACAGCGATGTTACAGCTTTCTTTTCTTAGCCAGAATACTGATGATATTGCTGCTGTTTTAGCTGTAATCTTAAGGAAGAAATAAAATTGTTTGTCTGTTTGTCCTAAAACGCCTAAATGGGCAGGCCCTTATAACTTTCAGCATAACTGTCATCCTGCTGCTATTGCTGTTGTTGTTATTCTTCTTCCTATATTTGTTGTACTCTGCCAGTGGTGAAGTGGAGCAGAAAAGTTTAGTTAACAAATTTTCTTTATATTTATATTTATAATGTTTTTTGTTGTTTAATACTGTAAATATATATTTACTTTCTTCTTACAAAGACCAAAGAAAGATTTTTGTAGATTTTTACTGTTTTTATATGCATAAAGATGATTCCTTAGCTAAGACATACCAACAATCTCATAAATATTAAGAAATTTATTTATTTTCATTTTGGTATTTTTTTTTTATTAAAATGATTTATAAAGTGGTTAAATTAATATGATTTATAAGCCAAGTCGGCCCAATGAAACTGTCATTTTTAAATTGTTTGTTAAAATTCTGGGAATTCTGTTTTATTTCTGTTATTTATATGTATTTGTGTGTGTGTGTAGTATGCTACAAAATATATTCTCCTTTTTTTCTTCCTTTTTTTAGTTTATTTTAATAACAAACCGATTATTGTGATTATTATGATAATAATTTCCTTACTGTTTTATTCTTGCCTATCATGAAAAAGGCAGGCAGGCAGGCAGGCAGTCAGTTAGGAAATAAATTTAAAGCAGAAATTTTCTTTAGCAATAATATATTTCTAAATAAATTTGAACCGTATGTCTGTCTGTCCGTCCGCCCGCCCGTCCGTCAGTTTGATTTGATTATGCTTTTATATTTATTTTAGTCTGCTTAAAAACAGATTTAAATGAATTTCTTATAATTTTATGCCTTTTGTTTATCGTATTTAGTAAAATAAATTTTATGACACTTTTGTTATTTTTCCAGATATTTTAAGACAACAGTCGAATCAGCAGTACCAGCAAATAATTTCTTAAGAATATTTATAAATATTTATCAAGCCAACTGACTGAATTAATTATTAAGTAGTTACAATACCAAAAAACACTAAAGGTTTATATAATATTTAATGGTTAAATTAATATTTACGAATATTTTATTCAGTTTAACTTAAGGAAATAAAAATATTAATTAAAATATTTAGTTTTACGTTTGAATAATAGAAATGTTTTTGGGACAGTAATTTATAAGATATTTACATAAGTAGTTGGCTCTGAAATAGATGTCTTTCTTAGGAAAAGTGCCAAGAAAATATGAAATAATTAAATAAAAAATAAATTTTTATCTTAAAAGCAAAATTATGAAAAATGAGAAAAAGAAAGGTTTTGTATAACTACTAAACAGGTTAACCTAAAATGTTGATTATTATAATATAGGTTTTAATTCCCATTCCGGGATCATTGTATATAGAATATGATATATAATGGTATGTATGGAGATAATGACATATAATATATATATCTATAAAACTGCGAATTTCCCACATATTTTACGCATTTACGCAGTAAATCCTTGAAAATAGAAGACCGTTTGTTTGGGTGATAGATGAAATAATAGACCGATTGGAAGCTCTGAACCTAAGTTGAGATCTATAGAGAAGTTAAGTATACTAAATTTCAATAAGTTATGCGCATATTTATAGCAATTATAGGCATAATTCCTTATTCACTATTGTATGAAAAATAATAAACCGATCGCGACCAATTTCAATAGGTTTCTAAAATAATAATCTGAGAAAAATTTAAAGACGCTAGCTTTAAAACTGAACTGTACATTGGACAGCCCTCCAGCGAACTTTGAATGTGATTCTAAACCGAACGGTGTATATAAGATTACTTTTTATGTTACATTAATACGCACAAACTCATTACTCCCTCTCCATCTATGGTAGTGTAGGGTAGGGTATAAACACTACTGGGTGCAATAATATTTTGTGACAGATGCGATATTATAGATTTTTAAGTTACAAAATAAATACTAGAAATTTTTGCAATTACAATTATGCTACACAAAAGCACTACAATTATATTACCTCTAGGTAGCTCATACCAAATAAAAATTAATCGTTATTAATGGACTTCAAAAAGGTTTAATCATAAATGCATTAGCGAAGGATTAAATTAGAATTTAGGGATTTAAACATGTATGAAGTTTTTTTCGATATGAACAAACTAGAAGCAATAGAAATAGCTCGTGCAAAGCACAATCGTAAGGATGTATGATTTTAAAACTTCGCCAATATTTTGAAGTTTTTTTTAAATAAATATTGATTTTTAATGCAATACGAATTTTGTTCTAGTTCTGAATTCCGAAAAAATCTTGACAAAAACTAAAATAGAGCTATTACAACCTATTAGAACCTTAATACTCTTAAATATTTTTTAGTCAAATGTACTTTCTAACCCCAGATTGTGGTCGATAACTCATCAGTTTCCAGTACGTATTGAAATCCGCAAACGGAAGTAGATATGTATTGGAACCACGCTTAGAAAAGATTCCCTTGACACCAGTACTGCGATCGAATGGAATCTTAAGAGAAGACGTAGAAGGGTCGATCCTCACTGAGGGAGCTCAGAAAAGGAACCAAAAATATCGTAGAAAATGGGGTGAAATAACTCTACGTACATATATGTATATAAATATACCACAAAGGAATAAGAAAAGTACTTAAAACATAGAAAGTACCAAATGCTTCTTATAGGAACAAAGGAAACATATACATATATGTATATAATAATTATAATGTTTTGAGTGCAAATATTGAAATTTAAAAAATCGTTAATATACACACTATTTCATATTCGTGTTCCACATTTCTTAGCAACTTGAATTAAGTAAAAAGTATGTTTCGTTGTTTGACTGCTTGATTAAGATATAAAAGTACTTTAAAGCGTATAGACATTAAACTACAAAAATTTATCTTACTGCATTAGAGTATTTAAGCCATCGACTAAATTGTGCAATGAAAAGAAATTAAATAAACTATTTGCATATAATTTAAAAAATTTAAAATGTACTTAAAAATTTAAAAATTTTCTAAATAATTTCACAAGTCAGCACTTAAACAGAATTTATTTTAATTAAATTCAAATATTGTTCGTTGTACATTTCTTTAACATTTGAAGACCTTGAAATATTTATATTCAAATTAAAACTTGTCCTACCTTAAAATTAAAAAAATAAAAATAATAAAATTTACATTTTAAAAAACTAAACCCAACAAATGCAACGTCAGTCAATACATATACACGAAATAGAAAACATAAAATTTACTAGAATTAAAATTAAGCTGGCAAACAAACAAAAAAATAATGTTCCTGTTCACAGTTGCCAAAATTTAAGAAAACAAAGAAACTCACTAAAGATCATGATGATGAAGAACAAACAATATTACGTACAAGTTTAAATGCCCAGAAAAGTAGTGGCAGGTACTCTTTTAATTTATATTTATTCTGGCCAAAATATAAAAACCAAAAAGTCACAATCAAAATCGAAAGTTGCATTTACAGTGTGGTACTGGCTGACTCTCCTTTTTTTGTGGCTAAAAAACAAAATACTGTAATGGCAACAGAACTTTAAAATGCCTTCAAGTTCAAGGATAATTATAATGCACACAAACATTCATAGAGAAACGTACACACATACACACATTTATTCTTCCGGTTTATTCTTGCTTACAATTCAGTTTTATTTTTGCAATTTTTATTTTAGTTTTTTTTTTTTTGCTTGAAACGCAATATGAGAGTAAATTCTTGATGCAATTGTTGTTGTTGTTGTTGTTGTTTTAGTAATGTATGCACCTAGTTGTTACTCTACAAAAACAACAATAACAACCACATTATTTTCATATTTGCACTATGGGCATTCATTTTATGTCTGTGCCTACCAACATTAATGCTGGTAATAATTTTTCTTTATTTCGTTGGAAATGAACGTATGTGAGTGTTTTTGTTGTTCATTTATGAATGAGTGTGGGTTTTAATTTAAACTTTAAATATGTATAAGTGAAAGTTTATAAATATGTATGGGAATGGGAATAGGAAATTCAACTAAAATCTAAATGCGTGTTGATATAAACTTTAATAGGCTTTTGGATTTGTTTTTGTTATTTCTTTTTTCATTTTAATATAAAAGTTGTTTGGCTGTTCGCTTTGCAAATAATATTTTTGATTAATGGTTGTTTTTTCCTAAATACTAAATAAAAGAAATATGTTTTGATATTTTAAGCAGAAGTTTAATGTTATAATTCAAATAAATTTTACTTTTCAATTTGAAGTTTATTTTCCTTAAATAAATTAAATATTAATAATTTATTTATAAAAAACATTTTGATTATATTGTGACGCACTGATTTAGAAATTGTGAAGTCAATTGAGATAATCATTATTCTCAATAAATTGAAAACTAAGAATAACTTTAATAAAGAAAAGTATCAGTTACTTTGTATCTCATAAACAATTACAGATCTAAAATTCGTTTGATACTTTCTGGTATATACGCTAAAAGTAAATTGGAAGAATATTAAAATATTTAGAATATATATTTGGTAATTTTTTGAAACCCTATGAAACTTTTGAGTTAATGGACACAAAAGTTAGATTTATATACCATTTATAACTTAAGTAGCATTAGTTCGGTACTTTTTGAAAATTGGAAATATAAATGGATAAAAATACTGTTTTTTTAACTATTTAATATAAATTTAGGACATTCCGTTAGTAACATGTTTCGATATTCATTTGTATATTCATGTTTATATAATCTAGGTAAGATTGTAAGTAGATCTAGCAATATCCTTTCATCTGTCTGTCCGTCTGTCTGCTTTTCTGGCTCTTGAAAACTCGATAGAAATAGCATTGGTATTGAAAATGGACAAAATCAGTTTGTATATAATATGTCTACCAAAGATTCGGATTCTATTACCATTGACATGAAACGGAAGAACGTTAGGCGTATTGATGAAATTTATTTCTAAATAGATCCAAAATTTCCTGCTTAAAAACGAAATACAAAGTTTTTGTAAAAATCATGATAGATTATTAATTCTTTTAATCAAAATTTGTAATCTCTGAAAAATGCAAAAAAAAAAAACGCATTAAAAACTTTTAGCGAAAGGGTTCAAATAAATTTTAAGAATATTTAATCGTATGAGTAATTTCAATTGTAAGTATCAATAAATATCAAGTATACGTACAGTACCATTTACGTTTATATATATTTGTGAATAGAAATATTTATAAATTTAATAGGCTCTTATTTATCGTTAATGCAATTGAGACAATTTTTTCCAGTTGCACTGTGTAATTTAAATATCACTGATAAACAAATTTAATAATCTTTTAAGTAACTTTTAAATTAATATTATACAACAAAAACTGTAAATTGGCGTAAACGCTTTTAAAGGAAATAGAAAACCACTTAAATCTGAATATTAAGCTCATACAAATATTTAACAAACAATTAATTTTTTTGTGAAAGATTCAACATTTCAAGAGGATGTCTTAGTATTTCCGCGTTCTTCAGTCTTTTTATTTAATCTTAAACGTATTTGATCGTAAAATAAATTTTTTAATAAAAATTCAGATATAAAATCATTTTCTTCACAAAACAAAAAAAAAAAGACAGAATTTTATTTAAACTTTAAATACTCAATGATTCCGTGATAAATAACATACATTCATACCAAAATCTAAAGAAAGGAAAACTTTTGTTATTATTTTTTTTTTTTTTTTCTTGTCTGTGTGTTGCTTATTTACCAAAGTGTATTATATTTTGATAATCTTAATATTAATATTAATCATTTGCTTCGTCAGAAAAGGGAATAAAATGAAGAACAAATATAAAATAGCGAAATGTAAAATAAAAAAATGACAACATATATGAAATACTGCTGCAAAGGAGAGGAAAATATATAATATAAATATATAATAAATAGAAGAAGAATTTTGTTTATTAAAAGACGCAGACTTATAACGACTTTGGGCACCAAAAACAAAAACAGAAAAAATAAAATACACAATACGCACACAGATTTTATAAGAAAAACGAGAAAAGTTTTAGCTTAACAACGCTAACATATACATTTTTGATAATAAATACTTGTACAAACACTTGTATTTAACACAAATTACAAATGTACATACAAACATCTACATACACTAATATTTAACTTCATATGTAAATAATGATGATGTTGATAAAAATTCTTAATAATATAAGAAATTCTGAAAAACTGAACTGAACTAAACCCTGCTCATGAATGCATTCATATATTTTTGCACAAGAGGTCTCTATAGTCCTTTAAGTATATGACTTTTATATATATATTTTCATATATTTTTTGTTGCATAGAATGTAGTGAAGCAAAGCATTATTTATCTAAGTCTATCTTATTTTCTTGTCATATATATGCACACTCAAACATATACACCTCCACAAACCAACATATTCATAAGTGGAAATGTATCTGCTGACTTTATCATAATTTCACTTAAGTTTTTTTTTTATATCCTGTGGCAGGATTACCAATATACTTATTCAAGAAAGAAACTTTTTAACTATAGTTTTTTTAGATTTTAGATTTTGACAAAAGATTTAAAATTTAATTTGCATAAGAAATAATATTTCAATAAATAAATAAATAATATTGTTAATAAAAGTAATAATTTTTTAATTCAATATTCCTATATAAAATTTTCCAAGTAATTTAATTTTATTAAAAATTTGTGAAATTGAAATATATTTTTTTAATTTTTTAAATTATAGTTTTCGTTGGGAAATTCTTTAAAATCCCGATATTTATATTTTACACAAATAAGTACTATGTATATGATAATAGAAATAAACACTGTAACACCTTTACGCTTATTTTTAGTGACATTTTTGAAAATTAAAAAAATTTTAACCCATAAATTTCATTTCGAATAACATTAATCCTAATCCTTCATACAATTTACGAAATTTAAGTTCATAACATTTTCTACAGTCGTACTAACTGCAACAATGTACAGAGTGGTAGGTCTAAATCCAAAGTTCATTTGTTTTCATTTCAGAAGAGTTCAAATAATGTTCCGAGATCACTGTATTTCATTTCCACCTGTAGTTGGATTTAACTATTAACTTTTTCTTGTCTGTTCCATTTCACTTGTAGTAATTTCCGGGATCCCGAAAAATTTGAAAATCGTCAACCAGGTAGTGAAAAAAAAGAATCAGTCAAAAAAACATCAGTTGTAACTGTAATAATATTTAAGAGACTAATGCATTTAAAACAGTGTTAAAAATCGATTAAAACCCTAGGTCATTATAATCTAAAACATTAAACTAACACAAAGTGTTAATTTGTGTTAATTGGTACAGGTACCGGTAATTGTAATTTAGGGTACAAGTGTGTTAATAAGAGATGTACTAGCTACTGTACAAATAAACTAATAAATAAATAATATCTTAAAGTTGTAATTTTAGTTTTAGACACAAAAACTCTTTTAGAAATTTTGCAAAAGTAAAAATTCATTATTCTTTTGGTTTTGTTCTGAACATTTAATGCGGGTAGGTAAAGTCAGCAACAGATATTCAAGATTTATAGTTATGTTTTCCAAATAAAATATCAAGTACTATGTCGTATATGAAGCAAACTCAAACTAGAAAACTTTTTATCAAATATTCTTATATTTTTAATATCAAGATCCTTGTAATGCAATTCCAAGAGCTACAAATCAATTAAAGTTGTCTCCCACAAATATTTTTATAAATAATAAATATAATAAATGTCAGTTTTCAAGGCAACTACAAACAATATAATAATGCCACTAAATATTACTGTTTTGCAACATTATTTTAAATGCAATAACTTAATGTGCAACATGACATAGTATTACTGTATGTAGTTGCCGTTATCATGATCTTCCTATGTATTTGTTAAACAGTTTAGTGCTCTTTTTGTTGTCACATACACTCCAAAGTTTCAAACATATACACAAATACCACAAACACACATACATACATACTTAAATAGTTTTTTAGTAGCTACATGTTTCTTTCAAAAAGTATTAAAATAAAAACCAACAAACTAAATTAAATGTTACATGATGACGATGATCATCATAATAATGATGATGATGATGATGTTGACGGTAATGATAACGTGGACGATGATGTTATATGAATGGGAATACTTAATATGGTTGGGAAAAATTCAACCGTAGTAACAACTACAAAAACATTGTGCCAGGATTACTTTAATGTTGCATGTTTTAAGATGAAACTTGTTATGAAATACATTTGTTTGTTGTATATTTGCGGCTTTTACTTTGCTCCAGTGTAAGTGTATATGTGTGTGGGTGTAATATTACTAGCAGTGTGTGTGTGTGTATGCTTGGTTTTGTTGCCTGGTTGACTTCTCAAAGCAATAAACATTATTTATGTCCTTGTGCTCGAGTAACTGTTTTTGTTTTTGAGTATTTAATTTATTACTAGTTGTGGACTACCACACTAATACAAACAAAATACTATACACAAACATAAACTAATATGTTTCTAATGGAAAGGAAAAATTCCAACAACTTTTAAATGTGTTTCTTTTATTTGAAAAAAACATAAGAATGTGTAGGCATTTAGTAAGGACACCTTTGGATAATTTGTTTTCTTCACTAATAAACACATCAACAGCAAGAAAGACAAATTCCTAAAAAATTAGTTATTAAATGTTTTTATTAAAATATTACTTTAACAAAGTTCTTTAAGATGTGACTAAGAAATTGAAATTTCTAAATGATTTATAACAAATTTATGGTTTTTCAAAAAAAAAAAAAAAAAAAAAAATGAAATGAAATGACAAAAAAATATGTATATAAATGTCCAATTATTTGTTAATATATCAAGAACGATATTTATTTTGTTTGTGTTCAATTAGAGTAACAAATGAGATAAGGACACTTGAAAAAGCATATAGATCTTATTTTGCCAAAGGCTACTATTCTTATAGTAGCCAATGGACGTAAATATTTATACCAAAAATCATTTGTTTACTTTAGCACCTATGACAAATATTTATTTTTTTTATAATAAGAAAAGGTTAAATACAAAATAGAATAAAAAATTACTTGGTCCGCCCACCTCCCATGTAAAATAAATTTCAAAATATATATAAATTATGATTTGATAGTGATATCAAAAATTTGTAGAAATTTAAAGATAAATTATCATCTTTATTTTGGGAAAAGAAAAAGGTTCTGATTAATTAATTTTATAATAGCAATTTTTTTTGTAAGAAATTATGTTTTTATTTAAAATGATTAAAAACTTGAATATTGGTTAAAAAAATTAAAAAAATAAGAATAAATAGGTAAAAGACAACTTACAACGCTAGCACCTCATAAGAGCAGAACATTAATACGGAAACAATGTGAACTCCTATATATAAAAGTTATATTTTGTAAGTGTTAATTCCGAGAAGATAATTGTAGGAAAGTTTGGGGGCTTTTTGAAAAATATGGAACATAGATCAAAGTCCTGGGGGTTACGTGTATGAAGGCTGAATGGAAAATCATACCAATGGGAACAAAGTGTTAAACGTAATTCAAGGTCTATAGAAAAGTTTTTATATATTCTTTAAAAGACAATTTTTATTGAAGTTTTATCTATGTTAACTAAATCAAATGAACAAAAACTTGAAGAAAATTAACTATAACTTAATTAAAACAAATCCTGAAGGTATGTCTTATAAATTTCATGATTCAAATAGTGTGAATTAATGTGTTTATTTTTAAGAACTCTCGAAATTCAAAAAAGAAACTTTTTATACAAAACTAAATTTTCGGGATAACGGCGTCCATAACGATGCTTAATAGTCCGGTAATCTCGGAAAATCAAACAATGATTTAGTTATACATATTCATATATTATTTATTTAATTAAAGAATTTTGATACAAATAGATAATCAAAATTCTTAAATATTATTTACATATTTGGATTTCTAAATCTTCTTCAAAATAATAGTTAATTCTATGATTTTTGATGCAGATTATCTCAAACTAATTAATTATAATTATGTATAATGTGTTTTCGCTGATGTTTGTAATATAGAAAAAAGTACTAGTAATTACATTTCGTTAAGTACCGTTCAACTCAGAATCTCTTTTTTAGACGACTTAAGATGTCCGTTCGTCTGGAACGTTTATTTAGTCATTTAGTCAAATGATTTACGTTACACATACGGACGTAGCCTTTGAGATTGAAATAGGTCATAATTGGTTCATTGGTTTCCCATACAAATACCATCCCGGAATAGGAAATAAATGTTTTATTTATTAACATTTAGTACACAGAACTTTTCTGTTGATCTTGACTGATGTTATTTTGAATTCCATTCGAAAAGAATCGGTATTTCACCACAGATTCTAACAGTGTTGAATGCAAAAAAAAAAAAAAAATAAAAAAATGCACACACACAAAATGTTAGGAAGATCGCAATTCAATCATATAACTTTTTCAGCCCATACAAATGAGCTCCTAGATTGAGGTTTAAAGCTTTTCTAAATATGTGTATATTATATTGAAATTTAGCAAATGTAACTTTTCAATATACTCTGATATATATTCCAAATTTCATTCCAAGTGGTCCCCCATTCTTTAAATAAAGTATTAATATCATTTTTCCTTTCGGCGAAAAAAACAAAATTTATTTCATAGTTTTAAGATTTTTGTATGATGTATAAAAATTAAGTTTTATATAGTTCATTACAATCAAAACAAAAAAAAATTGTTTGCTATGACTATATTAATTAGTTAGAAAACTCGTCAGTTAGTTAACTCGTCATAATTTAATATCACTCATATTCAATTCTTTCAGTTTTATTTAAAAGTACTTATCAACCTAGACTATTATAAGTTGAAAACTGTTGGAAATCTTTTAGTTATATAAATTTTTTAAAATACTAAATAAACCTTTTTTTGCACATAAGCCGAGAAATGGATTGAACAATATTTAATATTATTTGTTTTGTTCTTTTCTAAAATATGTAGAAACTTTAGACAACAACTTTTTTCTGGACATTATGTTATTTAAAAGTTTTCATAATTTTTTATTGTTTTTTTTATGCTATAATCACTCACATTTTTATGCCATAACTAATTAAAAACATTTAAATATTTTAAATTTTTTGTCTAAAATAAATTTGTAAAAATTAATATTTACATGTAAATTTTGATGCAGAAAAAAATCCAAATTGTTAAACTGCTTTTATTTAATGTTTATAGTTAATGAAACTTTTATTGTTTTATATTTACACATAATTAAATTGTGGCTGAATTAAAAAATTTAATTATTAATATTATTATTTTTTTTATTGAAATTGAATTTTTTTAATTGATAACTTTTACAATAATATAAATTTAAATTCCAACGGTTAGGATATCTTTTTTTATAATTATGATTATTTTTTTAAGCGATTTGCGTTTCCCCTTTTTCTTATTACTTTTTGTTTTTTTTTAACTTGTAATTTATTTAATTTTTTTTTAATCCCTTTTATTTTTTAGTTAATGGGTCAATAATTTTTTTTTAATTTATTTATTTTATTGGAACAACTCGACTCGTACGCGGCTAAAACAACACTGAACTTTTCGCTGAAACACCACAAAATATCTTGTGCGAGACAAACACAACAACACTCAAGCAGCCAGTGTATGTGTGTTACAAACTCACACACACGCACACACCAACAGGATGCTTTCCTATACAATTGAAAACTATTGAAAAATCTGAGACATTGGCAACCAAACACAAATTGTATTCGGTTTATTCGGTGTTAAGACATTGAAAAACGAAGAGCATACACGAGGACAATGATGGTAATGTTTTCTATTTTAGCCATTTAAACAAATTCCCAAAGCAAAAACAACACAACTAAGATATATAATACAACGTATTAACAACAGTTGTTCTCCGAACTAGAAATGCACAATAAACCACAATAAATATTATCAACAAAAAGGCACATCAATTCAGCTATAAGGAATTTATACAGAAACAAATTTGGCGCCAAAATGCCAAATGATAACTGAGCATGTGCTAGATTAGTGTTCCTGGTATTTTAAAGAGATAAAGAGAGAAAATACTGGTACTAAAATAAGTGTAACCAGATATTAGGACCATGATAACACTCATAATTGATTTGTATCCATTTAATAATCGATCTTTCTAAGATCACAGATTCTATTTTCCAGTGAAGGTTCCTATTTGCAGACTTAAAATTTTGTGAACATTTTATAATTTTTTTATAAAAAAAATATTTGTTTATGTTAAAACTTTTAAGAAACTGCAGTCAAAATAGATTTAACTTTTCTTTAAAAAATATTCATGAAATTTGCCAATAGATTTTTTCTAGAATTTTGGAATAAGAATAATTAGTTATTTGAAAAAGTTTTCGTAAATTTTGTCAAAAACTAAAAGATTTTCATTTATGTGGCAACGTTAAGGACAATTGTTCTCTTAAAAAAAAGAGAATTTTATTTGCAAATAAAAACAAAGAGAATTTGTTGTTGTTTTAGTTATATTAAACATTTAATGATTTCTTCAAAACTTTGTTTGTTGGCGTTGGTATTCATTGATAAACTGGTAACCTAATGACACAGTGTTTAAGTAAAAGTATAGAACGCAGACATATGAGTGACATATAAGCTCATTCTTATTCATACGAGTATTTCGCCAACGTATGAAATTTTTTCGTTTTCCTTTGTCATTTTTCTTTTGTTTTTGTCACTTTGTCTTAATGTCTGTTACATTTTGTTGATATCTTTGCGACAGTCAATAAATGATGAGACAATACTTTAGGGATTAATCGCTTAACAAACACAAACTGCCACAAATAGATAATTTCTTTTTATTCTATTTTATTTGGCTTTTTTTTGGCCAAACATCAGGCGAACCGTTAAATGCAAACGCACATACGTACACAAGCTTACATAGACAAATGAAATAAAAGCAAAACCCTTTTTAGATAAAGACATTTGAATTATTGTTTTAAGTCTTAATGCCACTCAAGGGCAACAAAAACAACAACAGTAACAACAACTACAACAACAACTA
>JACGTJ010021626.1:0-14523 GCA_014858695.1 Chrysomya rufifacies | reverse complement strand
ACTGAGGTAGAACTGAACTAAAACTGAACTAGAACAGAATTTGTACTGACCATTCAATTATCGTTATCATATTATATAAATGTAACATTTTGGTTTAAGATAATTATAGTTTTCTCCAGCTATAACGAAATGTTTGAATAATTTTATTATTACTTAAAGGAGCATAAAACTGTATTTTTAAAGTGATTTTAATCTTAATAATATCTCTTACTAAGCTCGTAAACTTTGTTGAATAGTGTAATCTCTAAGAATAGTTTGCTTTGACGCCTTTCGGATTTACAAATAATTTTAAGTGGTTGTGTTTGTTTTTTTCCTAGAAAATTCTTTTCATATTACACGCATATCCCTTATGTTACTTACACACTTATGTATAAATATATACACATAAATATGATATACTTATACATTTAAAAGGGACACAGATAGAGATATATGTGTATATTTTGTCATTCCTTTTGATATACAATGCAGTTTAAAGACAACTAAACGAATATGTAACACACTATATTCGTAGATTTTGAAATAATTTTCCTCAAAATTACAAATTCATTATTTTTGGTGCATTATATTAATATCGTTAAAAAGTATTAAAATAAGCTATTTTATATATCCAGTGTTCGTATAACTTTAATGAAATATTGATACATCTTTAGAAAATTTTGTAGAGCACTTTAAACAAATCACAACATTTTTCGTAGTCATGTAATAGCTTATGTGTGATGTGTTGGTATTAAATTTCTAAAATTTTTTGTTATTCCTTTTAGAGGACATAACCCAATGAATTTTGAGAAAACTTATATTGATATTGGCTATATCAAACCACAAATAAGTCAATATATACTTGTTAATGTTCTGGTCTATCGGCTTCTTTATATCTTTGAACTATAGACTTATCTATGATTGGACTGTGATCATATTTATAGTATAGACTATAGTCTTCTATATGGTCTGAATTATATACATGTCTATAGTTTACACTAAAAACTTCTTTAGACCTCTCTGTAGTCTGGACTTGTCTGTATTCAGGACAATAGAATTGTGAAAGTTTGCACTATAAACTTCTCTATACTCTGAGTTATAGACTTGCCTATATTCTGGACTTTAGACGTACCTATAGTCTGGACTGTATACTTACCTATATTCTGGACAATAGACTTGCGTATTATCTGGTCTATAGACTTACCTATAGTCTTGCTATAGTCTGGACTATGGACTTGCCTATAGTCTGGACAATAGACTTGCCTATTGTCTGGTTTATAAACTTACCTATAGTCTGGACTGCAAATTTGCTTATAGTCTATACATTCTATAGTTTACACTAAAAACTTAGAAGTCCGGACTTGTCTGTATTCTGGACAATCGAATTGTGAATAGTTTGTACTATAGACTTCTCTATACTCTGAGTTATAGACTTGCCTATATTCTGGACTATAGATGTACCTATAGTCTGGACTGTATACTTACCTATATTCTAGACAATAGACCTGCCTATTATCTGGTCTATAGACTTACCTATAGTCTGCACTGTAGACTTACCTATAGTCTGGACTATAGACTTACCTATAGTCTGGACTATAGACTTGCCTATAGTCTGGACTTACCTAAAGTTCAGACTATAAACTTACTGATAGGCTGGACTATAGACTTGCCTATAGTCTGTACAACAAACTGCCCTATAATCCTTACTATGTCTATAAATTTGTCTATAGCGTTTGCTTTTCTATGATCTGTACTAAAGCCTTACTGTTTATATTCTTTTAAATTCGCCAAATATTATATCTTGTTTTCTCAGAAATTTGTTGGGTTTTCCTTTAGAATGTTCATAACAGTAGCAAGGAAAAACTTCTTGGTGCATTAAGTTTTATATGTATGTCACAGTGTTTTCAAGTTTTCATGTGTTTTCTTGTATTTGTTCATGCAATACTGTCGGACATATTCATTTACAATTCTAATTTTCTAACATTTTTTTCTTGTTTCTATTCTTTACACGTTTTTCAAATGTTAAAGAAATTTTCAAAATAAAGAAAATAACTGGCAAAAAGGCTAGTCTTAGCATGAGAGCACAAGTTGGCAACGAATTTTAAATGACTTTATTAATAATTTTCTTATTTTTTTATTTTGAATGTAAATAAGAATTAAAATTATAACTAATATAGTAATAAGGTAATTAGTGTTATTAAAAAATTATGATGTTAAAATTTCACTAATTTTTTGTTCCTTCCAGGAATGTATGTTAGTGACAATTGTTTTTATATCGTAGCTGATTTCTTTTTTTTAATATTTTAAAAAGTAGTGTTAATTCGGAATAGAGTCACTTAATTCCAAACGTTTGTGTCGTGTGACAACTTACAATTTATTCAAACAAGAAAAAAATGTACAAACGAAATGTTACGGAAATTATTACAAAAAGAACATTAAAAAATTGCAAAAGAATGATAAAAACAAAATATAAAAATCGCTAAAAATTATAATTTTACAATAAGAAACAAGTAAGAGTACTTTAGTCCGTCACACCTGACTAATATGATGCACCACTTTATACAAGGTATATTAACGGATTTATCAATCTGACCAAAGGTTTACCAAGATATCCTTCAAATTGAGAATTTCACTAATTTTGAAGGATCATTTTTAAGGACACATGGTGAAAAAACACGCCGATTTAATAAATTTCATTAAATCGCTCACAAGTTTAGGCTATTTATGGGCTAAAAACCCATTTCGGAGGCTACGATTGCATGACTAAATGGACTGGACTGATCACGACCATTTTAAACACGTTTCAATCTTCTAGTCATATAACAATATGTACCAAATTTCATTAAAATGCATATAAAATTTTGACCTCAGAGGAGGGCATTTGTATGGGGGCTAGGTGAAATAATGAAACGATTGGAGTGAAACTTGACACATGAGTAAAGTCAAAGAAAAAAGTTGTACATGCTACAATTCATTAAATTACACAACCGTTCAAGCACGTAATGTTTTCAAGACCTTATTCCAGGGCGTATATTTGTAGTGTGGTCATTAGTTTAACAAGTTTAATTCTTATATTCAAACCCTCATTCCGCGTGTACATTTGTAGGTCGGCTAGGTGTAGAAATAGACCGATCATAACCATTTTCCACAAAATTCTTTCCTCTAACAAAATTACAATCTGTACCATATTTCATGGAAATATCTTTATTTTTTTATTAATATTCTATATTAAATACTATTTAATAAATCGTTGTTAACATCAAAGTACTATTTGTTTAATTACATTAAAATTTCAATTTTTGTAATCGTTTTGTAGAAAATAGAAAAATAAGTACATTTAAACATACATTCATACATTTACAGATAATATATTTAAAGTTGTTCTTTAATTTAAGTTAATAATATGCATGAATACATTCTACTTTTATCGCATTTCGATATAAATATACATATATTTACACTTCAACAGATATATACTTGCAAACATTTATTGATCCCAACAAACATATTGTAAAACGTTTCATTCAAGTTCTTAATAGTTCTAAGTTTTCTAGAATATCTATTGGATTCTTGTTATTTTAAAGCAATTTCTTATTTATATGTAATAAAATAAACTATAGTTGTTTAAGACCGATCATATCATACACTACACTACTTAATGGCTATGTTTAGTAATGGATTGAATGTGATTAATTGAAGAACATAAAAGAGGGAGTACATTTGAATTGGGATTATCAAATTGCTTCAAAGCTGCAATCTGTATTTGCTCCAATTTCAATAGTAGTGGATCGAATGTGATTAACTGAAGAACATGAAAGAGGCAGTAAATTTGACTTATCAAATTGCCTCAAACTGCAATATGTATTTGCTCCAATTTTAATAGCCTTCCTGATTGTGTAAATCACTTCAAAACTGTTACCTCGCTTCCCTTCAATTCCAATAAGTTTCCTGTTTCAGCAAATTGCTTTAAAACTGAGTCATTTGAGTGAAGTAGTCAAATCTATAGTCAGATGGTCGGACATCGTTAAAATATAATTTTTATGATGAACTATTAGATTCACATTTGAGTACTACTTTTAAACTGTTATTCCTTTGAATGCTTTTTAGTAGAATATTTTTGATTTTTTATCGAAATTTATCGAACTTTATATTCGATTGGAACTTTTATTTCTAAATATGTTTATACCCTTAACCACGCTCATGTTGAAGCACTTTGATAAGCCTGGATAGCGTTAAATGGTCACTTAGCCTTGTTATACCCAATGTCTGAAATATTAGATAAGAGCCATGTCAATCCTAAAACTAGGAAAAGTTTCACGTATGAGATTTGAATATCGTATAAGCCGCGATTTTTATCTGTCTCGAAGACTCTTACACTTATATTCCTAAAGAGCAGCTTGCCACCTGTGTAGATTTCGAAAAATGCACAGCATCATCACACTAATCACTAACGGCTTCTTCTCTCTATCCAAACTGCATTTTACTAGCAAATTATTAACAATGCGACTTCGGAAATATATATCACAATACTACGAACCCCAATGGACATTATGACACTAAGAAACCGTCAGCTACACAAAACTCTTCTAGAATATGCTACAGTGCATTTTTTACTGATCGTGAGTAGAGCTTGGAGATAAATAAGAGGTCACTATATGTGGAGTCTTGTCACCACCACTTCTTAACTTCTCAACTTAGAAGCTACAAGTGTCTGCTAATTAAATTTATTTGATATCTTTTACCGGAGACTATTCTATTATGACAATCGCCACAGCATTCCTTATAACGCAAAACTATTCGACAGCAATAAGAGAGAGGAAATGAAATAGCACACGTCGAAGTTCAAATTTCGACTTTACAATTGTAGATTGCCAATCTTCACTACTTTGGCCTAAGAAGCAGCAAGCACACATGTAAAATACAACAGTAAAGACGCAAGTGGTTGTCAAACTTCCTCACCATACCACCTATGCGGGGAAACAAAAATCTTGCCAGACAAAGAACATAACATAATTCATTATAAGAAGTAATATCCAGAAGAAGATCTGCGTATACATGAGAAGAATATAAGATTTCACCATTTTGACCAAACGCAACGAACAACAATACTGCCATGTTGAATTCTTACTGATCCCGCATATACCATTACTTTCTCAATTCATGATCAAAATGTGGTCGGAGTCCTCCAATCTGTCCGGCCAATCTTTCATCATAAAATTCTCCTGCTTTTTGAAGCATACAACTGAATTGGCTCGAGTTCTCGATCTTGCCTTTCCCAAAGAATCCCTATTGTAACAACAGATTGCTCTTAGTCGTTTAGAAAAAAATTTCAAGAAGGAATTTTGTGAATAAGACTCTTATATGTGAGATTCTAGTTGAAAATATATCTGACTGGAAAAGGGAAAACTAGTAATTTATCTGTTTGTGCCTCGATTTTTGATATATGTAGATAGCTTTACCTTGACAAAATAATGATATTGAATACCAATGTGGTTAAATAAAAATCTTAAAACAATATGCAGTAAAAACTTGTGAAATATTAAGCATTAGTTAGGAAAAGGTGTCAGGATCTTTCGATATGGTCTCTGTTCAAATTTTAGTAAAATTTATTTATTTATTTATCTAATATCTGTAGGACAAAGAATCAAATGAATCTTTCTCTATGCATGTTTACCGCTTTACAATATGAATATGTCATATTGTATAACTAATTTCTGAAATAACATCATTGATAATTTCTCTGTGATTGTGATTGTTGTCTAACACTAATTTATGAACTCTATTAAAGTTCACAATGATCTCTATTTGATTTCAAAATAAAAAATCAAATACAAATAATATTGATCTGTATTTAATTATTACGATTTTGAAATTTTCACTATAGTTATGACAACTTTAAACATACGATCAAATTGAAATATAAATATTGATTGGGTTTAAAAATACTTAATACACCAATAAAAGTGTTTATGCATTGAAAGGAATGAATTGATTTGCAAAACAGTTGATATAACGAGTAATAATTAATATAAATATAAAACTATACAAATTTTTAAATATTTGTAAAGATCGTTTAAATATTTGCATTTGTATAGGAAGCTAGGTAAAATACTGAGCCGATTAAAAGGAAATGGTTAAAAATGCTAAAGGTGTGTATGTATGTATTCACATTAGACGAGTTATCAAATCCTCATTTCATATGTAGGGGGCCCAGTTGTAAAAATGAGCTAAACATGACCAATTTCGACAAGATTCATACCTATAACAAAATAAAATTCTGTATCAAATTCGATATATCTTCGAAATTTGATGGACATTTGTATGGGGGATAGGTGATATAATAATTCGATTATAATGGAACTTGGTACGTATGTTGAGATCAAAAAACAAAAAGTTGTACATGCAAAATTAATACTCAAAATATACACTCTGTGAAGAGAGTTATGAGTTTAAAATCATATTCCGAGGAGGGTACATTTGCATGAAATAATGGACCGATCATGATCAACTTCTATAGTCTTGGTCCCAGAATTAATACATTTATTTGTGTAATTTCAAGCCGGACGGAAAGTGATTCCGAAATATGGGTGATCGAAATTTTTTTCTCTATGTTACAAACATCCGCACCATCTATGATGATACAGGGTATAAAAAGAAAATGTGAAAATGCGAAAATGTTAGGTAAAAAGAAAATGTTAAAAATTGTGCTTCTATTATCTTCAATTTTTCCCCAAACTTGTATCTATTAAAAATTTATGAAATAATACCTTTAAATCAATAACATTTTAAATTTCGCAATGAATCATCATGTAGTATTTATTGCACAGGAAAAAAGTATAATATAATAAATGTATGTACATATTGAGCAACATTAGAGATAAATTAGGACAATGGAAGAAAGAGTGTTAAAGAAATTAACCAAAAGGAAAAGTGAATAATTTAATGATATACTATTAACATATTTCCTCTTGAATATATTAAAATTCATAGAAATTTTATTTGCAAATAATATTAAAATTAATTAATTTAAATTTCAAATGATGTCATGTGTAAAATTCATTTCATTTTAAATAGTATTTAACATTTTCCAAAAGAGTATTAATATTATATTACTGGCAAAATGCCGATTATTTTATTATAACAAATGTTTAAATATTTCTATATTAATATGGTTTTAAACCACACATGTAGGTATTTAGGTAATTAAAAGTAAATATTTTTTTTCTTTTTCATTTAATAACAAAAAGAAAATTCTGTAGAATTGTTGTAAAGCTGATTAAATATCAATCAATGAATGTTACGATTAAATTCGTTAGAAAATTGAATATACGTTCATAGATTAATAGAAATTTCGTAATATTAATAATTGATTTATTTATTTTAAGGTTATTGAGTTCAGTAGAATTCAAAGTCAAACGAATTCATTTTTCCGATATAATGAATCTTTTGAGATTATCTTGAAAGTGTGTAATCTGAGGATCCTTGTTATATATAATTTTTCGATAGAAGAGTCGTATGTAAAACTAATCTTCTTTTTCATCCAAACTTCCAGAACACATACACTCAGTAGTACATTGTGCTGTGATGAAAGCATTTTTCTTAATCTATAAGAACAAATCATCCCCGATATTCCCCTGGTTTTAATTGCGTTTATAACGTCTAATTGTTTCATATAGCAATAATAGAGACTATATGCTCTATCTTGTAATGACATGCACTATAAATGTTATCGAGACGCAATTGATTGACAAGCAGCTCTAAGTTCTTTTAAGGAGTATATCCTTGATATTCTAGAGTTCTCGACTGTATTTGGTTTTAATCTCTAAGTAAAGAATGCTATAGATGATACAGTGTTTTATTACAGTTTTATCGATTCATACATACACACAGAGAATTAAAATGCTTGACCGAATCATATTCAAAGGGCTTAATGTAATGGTTGAAAAATATGATTGCAACAATAATAAGAATGATTTAAAGAACTAATAAACATGATTTTATGAATCATTATTATGATTTCTTGAGTACGAGTCGAACTCACTTTCTTTTTAGCCACAGCTTTTTATGTGAGCGTTGTGTTAATTGCATTTAAAAGATAATATTCAATGTCATATCACATTTCGAGCTGAGAGTGTTCTCAACTAATATTATGTTTCCACTGTTTACCCTCCATCACAATAGGTGATGATAGAGGATATGTTAAGTTTGTCATTCCATATGCAACACCAAGAAAGACTCATCTAAGACCCTACATTGTATATATGTATATTCCTGATCCAAATCAAATTGTCCGCCTGTATACTTGACCATATCGATTGAAATTTACCCAGATCATTCAATGTTTTTCTAAGCAGTTTGGTATTGAAACTCAGCAAAATCGGTTGAGATAGAATAGTGTTATAGTATTTTTACCAAAACTTCTCATAACACCACGCACTGTATATGTTGCGAAGCATAAACGTTTGTGGTGTGTATGGTTGTGCAATGTTCGTTTATGTTGATAAACTTCTATTGGAAATATTATAAACTAAATACCTATAAACAAGGTTTAAAAGATTTTTTATAATATGTGAATTTCAACATGATGAAAAGCAACATTCGAGATTTTCCGTTTTATGTTATATGCATATTCAAATAATATACAGAGGAAGTAAATACATAAAAAAGTAAGAGTGCTTTAGTCGGTCAAGCCCGACTATGAATATGATACTAACATATTTTGTAATTTTTTCACCATTTCGGAAGGACATTTGTATGAGGGCTAGATGAAATAATGAGCCAACTATAATGAAACTTAGTACGTGTGTTAAGATTAGTAAAATAGTTCTACATGCAAAATTATACACTCAGCTAAGCGAGTTATGAGTTTAAACCTTGTCCCGAAGGAACATTTGTTTAGGGGTTATTTCAATAGGCTTAGTCCCAGTGTCAGAATATTTATTTGTTCCATATTTCAAGGCGATAGCTTCAAAATTGCGACCCGTAGAGTTTGCACAAGTTCGAAATGTTATAAACACTCGTACAAACGCATTATACCCTCTCCACTTATGGTGGTGCAGGGTTTAGTAAAAACTTAGTTTAAAATGTTTTATTATTTACTAATAATTTTAACTAGTTTTGTATTAAATATTATGTATTCTGATTAAATTTAAACATGCCATAAATTCGCAAGCGTTTGTATAAATACTCTTGAATAATTGCCATTAAAACATATGTATATAAGTATGTAAAATATACAACGTATATACAAAGGGAAGTCATTAGTTAATTGTTGATTAAATTTTTATGATAACAAACTGAAGAAAGCTCCTTTGAGATATGAATTATAGCAATAGAAAAACAAGTTAGAGTCAATTTCGACTACATGATACCCTATACCACTGTATGGAAGGTGAAGTTATGGGCTAGTCGTTACCAATTTTAATAGGTTGTGAAGGTCATTTATATGGTTGCTAGGTGAAATAATCGATTATACATATACATTCTTAATTTCATTAAATTTAATTTTAGCCAGTTATGTGTTCATTCCGCAGGGTACATTTATATGGAGGCTAGGTGAAATAGTAGACAGATCAAATGGGATGATCCTTGTGCTTAGAGAACTAATGGTTAATCGGACAATGAGATTATCTAGGGCCACAGTGATATTGTAGGTAATGAAATCTCAAATGAATTGGCTAGAATGGGTTCAGAGATATCCCGAACTGTTTAGGCAAAGTTATGCATCCGTTAGATTTCTTCTTCAAGATGATCAAGAACCAGACCATAGATATCTCTAACCTGGAATGGAGGAATAGAGTGGGTTGCAAAATTTCTATGTCAATATGGCCAGTCGTGAACGCTACCATCATCATTGTCCATCATTGTGCATTAGGAGTAATGAGAACTAAGTGGAATGCAAGAGTCCTTGAATCTTGCAGGTTATGTGAGGATATTGTTGAACCAGAATCAATTGAAATATTTGATGTCACTATCCAGCGTTGCTAAGACGCAGGTTGAAGTGGTTTGGATGCCGATTTCTAGTAGATCTCAAAGTTATTGGGGTTCAGGATCTTAATAACATCAGAGGATTTGTTCTAGGCTTAGACTGGTTATTCGAACCTAGATAGTGTAGTCTTTCTAAAATTGTATTTTTCTCTTTTTTTTTTTTTTGGTTTCTACAATAACTTATTCTCTTTATTTTTTCTTTGTCTGTATTTTAAAGGGATCACCGCATGGGTCTCCGAGTGTCGACACTACGTCTGTGGCATCTCAAATAGAAAATAATCCTTGTGCCTAAATCTTTATCTTCGAAACGTTAGCTTCAACCTGGAGAGTGTACTCAAGGTTTACATGGACATCCAGCCGTTCAGACGGACATCGTAAAATCATCTCAGAAAGAGATTATGAAGGTAAGTTTTCAGAAATAGTTTTCTATGTTAAAAACATCCATACAAAAGCATTATACACTCTCTTCTACATACCAAACCTTTTTTTGGTTATGCACACATATGTATACGTATTAGCAATATATGCATTTTGAAGGTTGTAGAAGGCTAATGGAAATAATGAACTATTGTAACAAATTTTATTAAAATTATTTCTTTTTTAAAATTTCTAACTTTGAAATACATAATTTCATGGTTTTCAGGAATAGCGATTAAATCGAATGATATTTTTTTATGTTACAACCAACAAAACAAACGTATTATACATTCTTCACCTATGGTGGTGTTAATTATACTAAAATATGTTGTTATTTTTATTTGTAACAAGTTTCATTATTTGTATCTATTATTTGCAATTAAAATAATTGAATATTTACTGCGTATAATGACAAAAAACAATTTAATAAATTAAAAACCTAAACTATAATTCTAGTATAGAAAACCACAAAAAAGAAAAGAATTCACTTTTATAAATTTATTTTTTATTTAACAACAATTTCACTTACATGATTACAATTTTCATGAGGTCATTAATTGTACGCTATTAATGACTAAAAATACATTTAACTTGTAATTGTTTAGGTGAAGAACATATTTAAGTATTGGAAGAATATATCAAATGGGATTGTATTACATTAACTAACTGTACATTAAAATAGTCATAAAATTTTGTAATGACATATAGTTAAGAAAGTATATACTTTTCAATAACTACAATAAACAGCCGTAAATATAACAACGCCACTTAAAATTCAATTGACCTAGTCAAACATTTAAGAAAATCAAAATATCTTTAGAGATTAATATGGAACAATGTTATCTAATCTATAATTACATTACGTGTAACATTAAATAGGTCTAAATAGTTCAAACCATTGAGTCAATAGTATAAAACGAACAAATCTTCAAGTATTTTTTAAAAACTTCTAATATATTTTAGAGATTTAGAATATATATCTCTTTCTTTGCATTTAAGGGTCAAGAAAAAATATAAATTTACTTTCAAAGTGCAATTTGTAAACATTTCCTATTTAACAACAGCCAACAATAACCAGTCGAATCGTTTTTCCTCCAAGTTGGTAGAAGTGGATCATCTAGGGGAACAACCCCATTCTAGTAACAACCAGTTATATGTTTTAATGTTAACTAAAGGGCAAATTAGGTCGATTATAAGTACTTGTAGTGTAGATGATGATGTCAATCTTTGACCATTTCTTACCCCAACATTACATAATCTCCGTCTGTTTGTTAGAAGTGAACCATCCTGGTGGACAATCCCAATCTAGTAATAATTAAAGGGTAATTGAGGTCAATGATAACAACTTGAAGTTCAGGTGATAATGTCCAGCTTCGGACCATTTCGTACCCCAACTTTACTCGATCTCTGTTTCTTTAGAGCGGCAATCCCCCATTAAAAAAAGTTGCTTCAAGTTTACTTAAATTTGTCTTCTATACAGTCTTCTTAAAACGTCCCTACTTTAATATATTTTAAATATGCGTAAACGATGTCTTTTCTTTAGATGTTGAAGTCGAAGCATCGAGAGTGTCCAACGAGAACTTTTACTCTATTTGATTTTAACGATGATTACTGAGTTCATCTGTGAAGGAGATGAGGAATTCCTAATCGGTGTCATTGAGGTCTTCAGGAGCATTAAGATATTTGACTAAATTCAATTTTGTTATTCCAGTATTCTTCTTACATCAGTTTCTGAACGATCCTAAGCATCTGTTCAGTCGAAAATAAAGTAGTAATAATGACACTTGAAATCGTGACTTCCGCTTAAATGTTTTCTTTTCTCATCCTTTCTGGTAACATAGGCCCATTTTTTTAAAAATTATCTTTAATTAGTTATTTTTTAAAATTATGCTGATTAAACCTATATTAGGAGTACGAAGTTTTAGATTCGATCACAGTATAAGCAGACACTATAATATCAACTAGAAGATTGTTCCTCTAACTTGTTAGATGTTTTACTCTATTCAATTTTAACGTCATTTACAGAGTCTTCCTTTAAAGGAGATGCATTATAAAGAATTCCTTATCGGCATTATCTAACCCAACCGACATATACATGTATTCGGTCGATCGCGACTTCCGCCCATTTTAAAAATGTAACAGATTAGACCTATATTAGAGCTAGAGAGTTTTTGATGTCCGATTTGATCACAAACAACCAGACGCTTTAAGTGGAAAATTGTTCTTCTAACTCGATCATTGATATATCTATCGTATTTTCAGCAGATAGAAAGACAGACGAACGGATAGCCGAACAGACACAGCTTGATCATTGATTGATATAAAAAGAATAATAATCGAGCGGACAGATAGACTGACTGATAGGTCTATCTGTCCGCTCGATTATTATGTCACATTATAAAAAATCCACATTTCTGAAAATATGTTAGATTTTGTACAAAGTTTTTTGTTCTTTATTCTGTATATAATCCTACTTGTTCATATTGTTAAATGTATATGTTTAATTCTAGTGTATAATAACGTGAGTGTTTTATTTACCATTTGCAAAAATTATTGCCTTAAATAAAGTAGCACGTCTTATTAAACATTAAAAAGTTTTATTCTTTTTCATTTCTTCGTGAGTATTTATAATTTGTCAAAAATTTTGTAACAAAGAAGTTTTCACTTCAAAACTTTTATTTATTAAAATTAATGCAAGAAAAGTTTTCTTCTTTGAAGATAAAAACAAAATAATATTAAAGAGACAACAAAATCATATTGTTACAATGATATGTGAACATTGCATATACACTCACCGGCACACAGCTTTAACAGAGAATCATGAAAATAATTAAATTTTCATGATTCTCTGTTAAAGATAAATGCTTATCATAAATATCTTATTTGCTACCAACATATCTGTAACTAATTCATATCTTTTTATACAAATTTCTTCTCCCAGTGCACATTAAATTTAACTTAAAATCAAAACTATGTGCCAATTAAATTGATACTTAGCACATAAGTTAAGATTAATTCATAAAATTTCATTAAATCACACACTCATTTAAGCGAAATAAGTGTTCGAAACCTCATTGCGGGAGATATATTTGTATGAGGGCTAAGTGAAATAATGAACAAATCATGACCATTTTCTTCTGCTATAGAAATAATAATTGTCCCCAAATTTATTCATTTTGAGAGAATATTTTTATAGGACCTAGGCGAAAAGTTAAGATCAATAAATAAATTTCGACAACTAAACTGCATAAAAATGCATACACATTTTCGACAACTAAACTGCATAAAAATGCATACAAATTTAGGGGAATTGCGAGTTCAAAATTTTATTCTGGGTGTTATATTTGTATGGGGGTTAGATGAAATAATAGACTTGATCCCAGATTCAAAATATCTACTTGTGCCAAATTTCAAAATTGCCAACTACAGAGTTTGCACAAACTTTACATGGGCAGCCAGCCGTTCAGATGAATGGAAATAGTTTCATCACCTCAGAAAGTGATATAGTTTTTGAAGGAGGAGTGGGTAGTGTTTACATATGGAGTTTAGGTTAAAATCATAATCAATTACAATAGTCTTAATCACTATTCCAAATTAGTAGCGTGTACAAAATTAATCAAGATATATCCAAAATTGTGACCTTACTAACTTGTTCAATAGTTTTAAGCGTATAGAACCCAATTTTTAAAGCAATTAAATTTCATTGATCATATGCCTATTTAGTGTATATTTGGCCTTAAAACTCATTCCGTTGGGGGACGTTTGAATCAAGTTCGATTATATGATACCTTGCACCCCATCAGTATTTATATACGATCTTATGTGGTAACATCTTGTTGCAGTATAGTTTGATTTATATGGGAGTAATTACGAAATTTCATATAATACCAAATATATTTATACCCTACACCACTGTAGGTGGAAAGGGCATAATGCGTTTGTGTGGATGTATGTAACATACAGACAAAATTTTCATACACCCAACTTTAAGTATATCATTCTACTCAGAATTACTTTCTGAGTCGATTAAACGATGTCCGTCCGTCTGGCCGGCTGGCTGGCTGTCCATATAAAGCTTGTGCAAACTCTACAGGTCGCAATTTTGAAGCTATCGTCTTGAAATTTGGCACAAATAAATAT